>VSDK01018556.1:186925-197616 GCA_009767595.1 Symbiodinium kawagutii | reverse complement strand
AGTGTTTTTACGATTTTGACTTCCAAATGTGCTCGGCGCCTAGGTTTTTTAACGATTTTGAACGTGGAATCGTCTAAAAGTGCTCCGAGCATGCAGTGTTTTTACGATTTTGACTTCCAAATGTGCTTCGCGCCTAGGTTTTTTTACGATTTTGCAAGTTGCAACTTCCAAAAGTGCTCCGAGCATGCAGTGTTTTTACGATTTTGACTTCCAAATGCGCTTCGCGCCTAGGTTTTGTCACGGTTTTGCAAGTTGCAACTTCCGAAAGTGCTCCGAAGCTGACATGTTTTTACGATTTCGACTTCCAAATGCGCTTCGCGCCTGGGTTTTTTTCACGATTTTGCAAGTTGCAACTTCCGAAAGTGCTCCGAAGCTGACATGTTTTTACGATTTCGACTTCCAAATGTGCTTCGCGCCTAGGTTTTTTTCACGATTTTTGCACACACCTTCCGCCACAGTGCTCCGCACCCGCCGCTTTAGCGAGGTACCCTTCTGGACCCTCATGATGCACAAAACCTTGCAAAACACAGCATTTCGCGACTTTCCTAACATTTTTGCGCGCTCGCACTCTCATCTTTCGCGCATCTCTTCTTTCTCGCATCTGCATAGGCGATCTACCCTAGCTGAGTTGTCCATACTGTCGGAAGTTAGACTTCTAAACTTCCTTCGATTATATAAAGGGTATGACTTCTTAAAGGTTTTAAGCGAATAAAAATTCGATGAATATTACAGTAAAATATTTTTTCTCTGGCTTTATTATGCAACCGATTTTTGCTTCCATCTTCCCTACTAACCCCGTTCTCCAATTTATATTTGTTCCCCCCATTTTCCGTACCACTTAAATCTATCTCTGCAGGCGTTTTCAAATCTTACCAGAAATTGGCTTCCAGAAAAAAATAATTCAATTTGTTTGCATGTAAAGCCAGGATCTAAACAGGCTGCTGTAGCGCGTGCTTTAGACACACTTAACATCCAAAAAAGCTGGTCTAGCTCGTCTTTGGCGCAAAATTACTTAGCAAATAATTCCCCCATTTTATCGCAGTATGCAAACAAAAATGGATTTACTAATTTAAAAATCGAGATTAATATTATGTAATTCAAAATATCCGTTCGTTATTTCGCAGGCTAATATTTGAGAATCTTGCCTTGTGAACTTAAGATGTCCGTTTATTTCTGTTTAATTCAATATTTCAAATATACCTGTTGCAACTCAAAATTTCAGTAAGTCACAACTCAAAATCGGAGATTTAAGGCATTCCAACTCGAACTTTATTTAGGGTCCTGGGGCTAGAATGCAAAATTTTAATTCTTCATGCTTTAAATTAATATTTAAGATCTTTTTTATTAAAAACCTATTTTCCTTTCGAAATGCATGAAAAAATGCAAAAATTAATTATTATAAACTAAAATTGTCTTCTAATTCCAATTTTTAATTTACTATCTATATTAGGTTGAAATTTAAAACCAAAAAGTATCATTAAATAAATTAATTTTTGTATATCTAATTTCAAAAAGAAATTTATTTACATATATCTATATATATATATATAGGTATTTTTTTGAAAAAATATATATCTAAATATTTACTGAAATATTTGAAATTGTAAATTAATATATTCACTAAATTCCCAGCAGCGAAGAAGTCGGGTTCCAATCTCTAGGGTTGGGGCTGGTGTCTCGTTTTTTGTCCAACCCAAACACCGGAACGGAACCCTGGAACCCTGGAACCCTGGAACCTTGGCCCTGGAACCCTGGAACCCTGGACTGGAACCCTGGAACCCTGCAACCCTGGAATCCTGGAACGCTGCAACCCCACAACCCTGGAACCCTGGAATGCTGGAACCCTGGAAAATGGAGCCCTGGAACCCTGGAATCCTAGAATTGTGGAACCCTGCAACCCTGGAACCCTGGAACCACCGTAGAGCCCTGAAACCTGGAACCCTGCAACCCTGCTACCCTGCAACCCTTGAACTGGGGCACTTAGGGGCCTTAAAGTTTGAACTTGGAAAATTTTCGTCTTGCCATTTTCCCAACAGCAGGATGCTTTGGGTTTGAATTTCTAGACGCAGGGGGTGGTATCACCACCTTCCGAAAAGAATATCGGCGGACACGGGTTCCGGGAACTTTGGAACCTCGGCTCCTAAAGTTCTGGGGTAAGGTTCCAAGGAAGGTTCCTAAGTAGGGAACGGGTTCCGGTAATATTGGAACCTGACGAAACAGCTGAGATATTAATCCACTTGTTCCAGCGCTGTTTCGTCGAGATGCCGTAATTTTCCCAGGATTGAGAGATATAGGTCCAAAGTACGACTGGAAGGTCTTAGCAGGGCACCAGGAATTAACGACCGATTGGGCGAGGGATTGCCTAAGGAGGGATGGGAACTACATGAAGTTATTGGAATTGGCGTTTATTTTTTTTTGCAGGATATGAACCCCATCCTTTATATCACGATCTGTGGAATGGCCATTGCTTGGGTTGAGGAATTCATATGTACTCCTGAACTATTTGCCATGAACTGACTGAAGTGTCCGTGCCCATGAGCCGCAAGCGGTTCTCCAGCAGAGCCCTGCCAGCAGCGCTCCTTGGTGTGGTTTAGCTGTACTGGGTTCCCAAAGTCCGAGAGCAAGGTTCTAAGAAAGGTTCCCAAATAAGGAACAGGTTCCAGGAAGCCTGGAACCTTGGCTCCCAAAGTTCCGGAGCAAGATCCCAAGCAAGGTTCCCAAGTGAGGAAAGGGTTTCGAGAATCTTGGAAATCTGGGTCCCAAAGTTCCGGAGCAAGGTTCCAAGCGAGGTTCCCACATGAGGAACGGGGTTCCTCGCCATAGCTGTAACAAAAGTTCCCAAGTCAGATTTGCAAATGAAAGGTTTCCATGTAAGTTCCGAAGGTTCGCAAGAGAGGTTCTTAAGTGCGGTTTGAAAGACAGATTCCCAAGTAAGGTTTCCACACAAGGTTTCGAAAGTTGCCAAAAAAGGTTCCCGAGTGAGGTTTGCAAGGTAGGTTTCCAAGCGAGGTTCGCGTCCAAAGTAAGGTTTGTAAATTACACCCCCGGAGACCCCAAACAGTTTGACTACAAGTTTTTGCCCTCGCACTGACACAACACTAGGAGACGAATGGCGGGAGACAACTGAAAACGAAGGTGAACACTTTGAAAACCACCATTTCAACAGGATGGGGAGACAAACGATGGGAAACAAATGAAAGACACCCAGCCCAGGAAGCCGGACACCGCCCGGTGTCAGGATTGAACAAACAGATGCAGGAAACAAATGGCGAGAACCTCAAAAGAAACACTTGGCGGGAGACAAATACTGGGAAACACATCAAACCACGCCCGGCCCAAGAAGCCAGACACCACGCCGGACACAGGATTGAACAGACGCATGAAGCCGGTTGACACAGGATTGAACAAACAGATGATGGGAGACGAATCGCAAGACAGGCCCAGGAAGCCCAACACCGCCCCCCCCCAGGATGGAAAAAACACCCACTGGGAAAGACACTTGGCCCAAGAAGCCGAACACCGCCCCTTCACACAGGACGTAACAAACAAAAAGCAAATAATAAGAAACAAATAATGGGAGATAAAGTGAAAGAAGACCCGGCCAAGAAAGCCGGACACCGCCCCGGAGACAGGATTAAACAACAAATAACGGAAGGATTCGCCCCAGGCGCCCCAGGAAATGGGACACCGCCCCTGACACAGGACCGGGGAAACACATTATGGGAGACAAATGAAAAGACACCCAGCCCAGGAAGTCGGACACAGCCGCTGGCGCAAGGCGGACACAGCTTAAGATAGAATTAACTACCCCAACAATAAACTGTTTGGGGAATGAAAAGACATGGGAGACAAATAAAAGGAACTGGGAAACAAATAAAAGGAGACCAGCCCAGAAGCCGGACACCACACCTGACACAGCATCCGGAGACAAATGAAGGGGCCTGGAAAACACATAAAAAGGAGTTTGCAGATAAATGCAAGGAGCTGGGAGACAAATAAAAGGACCCGGGAGACAAATAAGAGCAGACCAGCCCAGAATCCAGACACCGCCCTTGACACAGCATCCGGAAACAAATGAAAGGACCTGAAAATAAATGAAAAGACTTGGGAGACAAATAAAAAGAATTGGGAGACAAATAAAAGGAGACCAGCCCAGAAGCCGGACACCACCCCTGACACAACACCCGGAGACAAATGAAAGACCTGGCAGACAAATCAAAGGAGTTGGCAAACAAATGAAAAGAGCTGGGAAACAAAGGAAAGGACTTGGGAGACAAATAAGAGCAGACCAGCCCAGAAGCCGGACACCACCCTTGACACAGCATCTGGAGACAAATAAAAGGACCTGAAAAACAAATAAAAAACCTGGGAGACAAATGCAAGGAACTGGGAGACAAATGCAAGGAGACCAGCCCAGAAGCCGGACACCACCCCTGACACAACATCCGGAGACAAATGAAAGGACCTGGAAAACAAATGAAATGAGTTTGCAGACAAATGAAAAGAGCTGGGAGACAAATAAAAGGACCCGGGAGACAAATGAAGGTAGACCAGCCCCGAAACCGGACACTACCCGTGGCACAGCATCTGGAGAGAAATTACACCCCCGTAGACCCCAAACAGTTTGAGGAACAAAAAATCGTATCAAAAAAATCTACAAATTTTCGCCGTCGCCCAACACCACTACTGACACAACATTAGGAGAGAAATGGTGGGAGACAAATGAAAGCGAAGTCGAGGGCGTCGAACACCACCATGGAAACAGGATGGGGAGACAAGTAATGGGAGACAATTAAAAATAATAAGAAACAAGTGAAAGATGACTTGTTCAAGCAGACTAGGGTGAGAGCCTTACTATGTACTAGCCAGCATCCACGAGGTAGTACCATGTACATTGTTTGCAGTATTGCTTGATGAAAGGATGAAATCGTTTAAACAAACTGGGGTAATTATATTAGCTTCCCTTTGCTGTGGGTAGAGCCGCTATTGAAAATATGATTTCTTTACACTGAGTTGTAATCCATTGGCTTGGCATTTTCCATTCAGGTGGGCTTTGTTGGGGTAACTGCCTTTGATACTAAAACAGGTAATGGCTCAAAAATCTGAGTGATATTTTCTATCCTTTAGTTTTAGCCCCCCACAGACTTATGTCAACAGGTTATAGTGACAGCATCAACCATGATTATACATGAATAAGGAATTCGCGCGCCATTTCATTAAAATTCCAATTTTTAACAATACTGAACCACGATAAGTCACCAAAAGTAACCATAAATAAATCCATGCATACCATATTAGAAAATAATGTCTAATTATAGAAACCCATGGAGGGGCCTGCCAAATCACCAAAGCATCCAGGAGGACAGGCTTGGCATTGGTATATGCTAATTGTTCTCATTAGCTACGGTTACTATGTTTTGTCAGCTACGGTTTTGATATGTTTATGTTTTAGTTTAATAGCAGTATGGTCATTCATAATTACTGGTGTGCATATCCTAATTTTTAGGTAATATGGTTTGCCATACCTATTCCTGGTGATTTTTGGCATCCATGATGGCTAGAGCACGAGTGCAAAATGATTAGAAGGAGTACTCATACATCATAGCCAATCATTAGGCTACCATCATACCATATTACCTGAAATCATCAAACTACACTCAGAACCACCATCATACCAACCATGACCACTACAATCCTGAAACACTAGCCAGCCAAACACATGAGTATGACTGCTATGGTTTCTACGCCTACTTGTGGTCATCAATGGTTATCAGGTCTGTTTCCGACCAATGATTATTATCGCGGTTGCAGTTACTAGTGTTTCATGGGTGAGTGAGAAGGCCTGCGGTGGTTATTATCATAGTTACTTCTGGTCATTGATGATTTTTTAATGGCTAATAATTTTTGATAGGCTTTCTCATGGCTAACATGGTTTCTGTGCCTACTCACAGCAGTCTCATAGTGGATACTGAGACTATGAGGAGTCTAATTGCCATCATTGTGTTTCCCAGGTGTGCCCCCAGCAAGTAAATATGTGCTGTAGCCAAGGTTCTTTCTATGATGTATAGCCAATTTATTCCTACACCATCATATATTATATTCCATGTGTTACAGTACATTGCCATATCATTACCCAAGAATGGCTCAGGTAACAAAAGGAAATTAGGATCAGAGGCAGCAGATCAGAAAAGGACCGGTGCTGAGAGCCAGCATTGTAGTGAAGGAAGAAGACTTCAGATTAATCTGAATTAATCTGAAATCTAGAACTCCCCCCGAAAAATGCTTATATTTAATTTAATCACTAGAGTAGTTGCCAAGTGTTTGTCTTTGTTTGTTTTTCAAGGATCGGGGCTCCCGAGGACTTGCAGGGACACCCCGAGGGCCAGGAACCAAAAAAAGATTTGGCAATTACTCCAGTGATCAGACTAGTTCTGAAATCTTTGTTTTTTTGTTCTTTTTGGTTTTTGTTGGTTCCAGATTAATGTAGATTAATCTAAATGTTTCCAGATGGTTCTAAGACTTTTAGAAAGTAACTGACAAATATTGTGCTGAGCATAGCATTGCATGTACGCAGAAACTTCCAAATATTATCAACTTGACGTATATCTTCCCTAAAACTTGCCCAAGAACTTGTAAAATTCACCGCTCACAACAGGCCTTTCCGAAAAAAAGGAGACAAATGAAAGGACGCAAAGCCCAGAAAATCAAACGGACGCAAATGAATGGGGAGGGAAACAAATGACAAGAGGAAGGATGCCCAGACCAGGGAGCGGGACACCACCCTTGACCCAGAATCTGGGAAGACAAATGACGGGAGATAAATGATGGGAGACAAATGAAACGACACCCGGTCCAGGAAGCCCGACACCGCTCCTGACACAGTATCGGGGAGACAAACAATGGGAGACAAACGATGCGGGAAACAAATGAAAGGACTCCTTGCCCAGAAAGCCGGACACAGCCACTGACGCAACATTTGGGAAAACAAATGACAATGACGGGAGCAACTTAAAGGACACCCGACAAGACACCGCCCCTGACGCAGGATCTGAGGGACAAATGATGGGAGACAAATTAAAAGACTCCTGGCCAAGGAAGCCGGACACCACCCCTGACACAGGATCTGGGAGACAAACAATGGGAGACAAACGAAAGGAAACCGGCCCAGGAAGGCGGACACAGCCCCTGACACAAGGCGGGCACATCTTAAGATAGAATTGAATACCCAAACAACAAACGGCTTGGGGAATGAAAAGACCTGGGAAACAAATGAAAGGACCTGGGAAACAAACAAAAGGAGACCAGCCCAGAAGCCGGACACCACCCCTGACACAACACCCGGAGACAAATGAAAGACCCGGCAGACAAATCAAAGGAGTTGGCAAACAAATAAAAAGGGCTGCAAAACAAATTAAAAGACCTGGGAGACAAATAAAAGCAGACCAGCCCAGAAGCCGGACACCGTCCTTGACACAGCATCCAAACACAAATGCAAGGACCTGAAAAACAAATAAAAAGACCTGGCAAAAAATAATAAAAGGAACTGGGAGATAAATAAAAGGAGGCCAGCCCAGAAGCCGCACACCACCCCTGACACAGCATCCGGAGACAAATGAAAGGCCCGGCAGACAAATGAAAGGAGTTTGCAGACAAATGAAAAAAGCTGGGAGACAAATGAAAAGACCTGGGAGACAAATGAAAGGAGACCAACCCAGAATCCGGACACCACCCTTGATACAGCATCCGGAACCAAATGAAAGGACCTGAAAAACAAATAAAAAGACCTGGGAGACAAATAAAAGGAACAGGGAGACAAATGAAAGGAGACCAGCCCAGAAGCCGGACACCACCCCTGACACAACATCCGAAGACAAATAAAGGGACCCGGAAAACACATGAAAGGAGTTTACAAACAAATGAAAAGAGCTGGGAGACACATGAAAGGAGACCAGCCCAAGAGGCGGACACAGCCCCTGACACAAGGCGGGCACATCTTAAGATAGAATTGAATACCCAAACAACAAACGGCTTGGGGAATGAAAAGACCTGGGAAACAAATGAAAGGACCTGGGAAACAAACAAAAGGAGACCAGCCCCGAAGCCGGACACCACCCCTGACACAACACCCGGAGACAAATGAAAGACCCGGCAGACAAATCAAAGGAGTTGGCAAACAAATGAAAAGAGCTGGAAAACAATTGAAAGGACTTGGGAGACAAATAAAAGCAGACCAGCCCAGAAGCCGGACACCACCCTTGACACAGCATCTGGAAACAAATAAAAGGACCCGAAAAACAAATAAAAAGACCTGGGAGACAAATGAAAGGAGACCAGCCCAGAAGGCGGACACCGCCCCTGACACAAGGCGGACACATCTTAAGATAGAATTAAGTACCCCAATAGTAAAATGTTTGGGGAAAAAGGTTTGCAAGCCAGATTTCCATGCAAGGTTGGTAAGCAGGACTTCCAAAATAGGATTTTAAGTGAGGTTCTTCAGCATGGCTCGCAGCTACAGTTCCCAAGGTTTACAAGTAATACTTCCAAACAAGGATTTTAAGAAAGGTTTCTATGTAAGTTGCGAAAGTTCCCAAGAAAGGTTTTCAAGTAAGGTTTGTAAGACAGATTTCTGAATAAAATTGCCTATTT
The DNA here is from genome assembly GCA_009767595.1 of Symbiodinium kawagutii. Classification (NCBI taxonomy): domain Eukaryota; class Dinophyceae; order Suessiales; family Symbiodiniaceae; genus Symbiodinium; species Symbiodinium kawagutii. The sequence goes on along the minus strand of VSDK01018556.1, from coordinate 188,970 downwards.
AAATGAGGTTTTCAAAATAAGGTTCCCAAGATTTGGGTCGCCGCAGTTTTGCCATGCTTCGGATTTCAATACTTTCAAAAATTGTTTCTTATTGTTCCGCTTTCGTCAAAAAGCTTGCTAAAAACGTTTTCAACCAACCGAAGCAAGGTTCCAAGCAAGGATCCCAAGTAAGGAACGGGTTCCGGGAACCCTGGAACCCCTTCCGAATCCCTCCGGAACCTTGCGGAAGCCTGCCTGACATCTGCACTGCAAGCCTCCGGAAGCTTCTGGAACTTTGCCCACCAACTGCACCGGAACTCCCCAGAACCCTCCGGGACCCTGCGCAACTTTCCGGAACCTTGCCTGGCAACTGCACCGGAACTCCCCGGAACCCTCCGGGACCTTGCGCAGCCTTCCGGAACCTTGCCTGCCAACTGCGCCGGAACTCCCCGGAACCCTCCGGGACCTTGCGCAGCCTTCCGGAACCTTGCCTAGCAACTGCACCGGAACTCCCTGGAACCTTCCGAATGTTTTCGGACCTTTCCGGAGCCTTGCCTATCCTTGCCTGACATCTGCACCGGAACTCCCCGGAACCTTCCGGAATTTTGCTTGCCAACTGCACCGGAACTCCCACAACCTTCTGGAACCTTGCGGAACCTTCCACAATTTTGTGTGGCAACTGCACCGGAACTCCCCGGAACCCTCCGGACCCTGCGCAAGCTTCCGAATCTTTGCCTGGCAACTGCACCGGAACTCCCCGGAACCCTCCGGGAACTTGCGCAGCCTTCCGGAGCCTTGCCTGGCAACTGCACCGGAACTCCCCGGAACCTTCCGAATCTTTGCGGAACCTTCTGGAACCTTGCCTGACATCTGCACCGGACGCCTCCGGAAACTTCCGGCACCTTGCCTGACATCTGCACCGGAACTCCTCGGAACCCTCCGGGACCCTGCGCAACCTTCCGGAACCTTGCCTGGCAACTGCACCGGAGCCCCCCGGAACCTTCCGAATTTCTCCGGAACTTTCCGGAGCCTTGCCTGACATCTACACCGGAAGCCTCTGGAAGCTTCCGGAGCCTTGCCTGCCAACTGCACCAGAGCTCCCCAGAACCTTCTGACACCCTGCGGAACCTTCCGGAACTTTGCCTGGCAATTGCACCGGAACTCCCCGGAACCCTCCGGGACCCTGCGCAACTTTCCGGAACCTTACCTGGCAACTGCACCGGAACTCCCCGGAACCCTCCGGGACCCTGCGCAACCTTCCGGCACCTTGCCTGGCAACTGCACCGGAACTCCCTAGAACCTTCCGAATGTTTTCGGAACCTTCCAGAACTTTGCTTGACATCTGCACCGGAAGCTTCTGGATCCTTGCCTGCCAACTGCACCGGAACTCCCCGTAACCTTCTTGAACCCTGCGGAACCTTCCGGAATTTTGCTTGCCAACTGCACCGGAACTCCCACAACCTTCTGGAACCTTGCGGAACCTTCCACAATTTTGTGTGGCAACTGCACCGGAACTCCCCGGAACCCTCCGGACCCTGCGCAAGCTTCCGAATCTTTGCCTGGCAACTGCACCGGAACTCCCCGGAACCCTCCGGGAACTTGCGCAGCCTTCCGGCACCTTGCCTAGCAACTGCTCCGGAACTCCCCGGAACCTTCCAAAACCCTCCGGAACCTTTCGGAACTTTGCCTCGCAACTGCACGGGAACTTTCCGGAACCTCTCGGAACTTCCGGAGCCTGAGCCTGGAAGCTGCACCGGCTCATGCCGGAGCTTAACTGGGCTGAAGACCCCGTAAGCTTACACTAATGGGAACAGAAATATTGAAATATTTTTTTAAATATATATATTTTTAATTTAAATCACAAATCTATATTTTTTTTCCACTAAATTTATTTTAATTATAAATTCTATATAGAAAATAAAAATAATAAAATATTAATAAAATATAAATTTTATAAATAGAAAAAATATATTTTTTAATTAAAAATTAATAATAATTCTTTAAAAATAATTATATATATCATTTTTTTAAAAACATATTTAATCTATAAAATATATATTCTATAA
>VSDK01018556.1:171713-182934 GCA_009767595.1 Symbiodinium kawagutii | reverse complement strand
AATAATAAATATATATATATATAATATATTAAAATAAATAATTTTAATTAATTAAAAATAATTTTAAATAATTAATAAATATATATTATTTTTAATATTAATAATAAATAATAATATATTAATAATTTAAAAAAATAATAAATAATTAATAATTAATAATAAATTATAAATTATTTATAATAAATAATTAATAATGAATAACTAATAACCAATAACCAACAACTAATAACCAACAAACAACAACCAATAAACAAAAACAAATAACCAACATCCAACCAATAACAACCAATAACCAACACCCAACAACTAACAACCAAAAACCAATAACCAACAACGAAATACCAATAACCAACAACCAACCACCAAGAACCAGCAACCACCAACCAACAACCAACCAATACCCAACAACCAACACCCAACACCCAACAACTAATAACCAATAACCACCACTTAACTATCAATAACCAACAACCAACAACAATTAACCAATAACCAACAACGAAAAACTAACAACCAAAAACCAACCACCAAGAACCAGAAACTAACAACCAGCCATTAATATCCAATAACCAATACTCAATAACCAGCGATCAACAACCAACAACGAATAACCAACAACGGACAACCGACTACCAAGAACCAACAACCAACACCCAACAACTAACGACCAATAACCAACAACCAACACCCAGTGTATAAAAAACCTACGACTAAAAGCCAACAACCAAAAACAAAGAGCCGACAAACAGCACCCATTAACCGACAACCAAGAACTAATAACTAAAAACGAATAACTAACAACCGACAACCAATAACCAACAACGAATAACTAACAACCAGCAACGAATAACCGATAACCAATACCTGAAACCTAACAACCAACAACCAACAACGAATAACCAATAACTATCCACTAACAGCCGATAACTAACATCCAATAACTAACAACCAACAACCAACAACCAATAATTAAGAACAAATAACCAACAACCAACAACCGACCACCAAGAACTAGAAACCAACAACCAGCAACTAACAACCGATAAATAACAACCAATACCCAACAACCAACACCCGACAACCAAGAACGAACAACCAATGACCAACAACGAATAACTAACAGCCAACAACCAATAACCAACAACGAATAACGAATAACCAGCAACTGACAACCGATAACCAATAACCAACAACCAAGAACTTATATCTAAAAACCAAAAACGAATAACTTACAATCAACAACCAATAACCAAGAACGAATAACTAACAACCAACAACCAACAACCAACGTCTAATAATCAACAAGGAATAAGCAACAACCAACCACCGACTACCAAGAACCAGCAACCAACAACCAGCAACTCACAACCAACCAACACAACCATTAACCGACATCTAAAAACCAGCACCCAACAACCAACACCTAACAACTAATAACCAACACCCAACTCTCAGTAACCAGCAACCAACAATAATCAACCAATAACCACCAACGAAAACCCAACAACCAACACCCGACCACTAAAAACCAGAAACTGACAGCCAGTAATTAACAACTAATAACCAATACTTAACAATTAACAATTTATAACTAACAACGAACAACCAATAACATATAACTAGTAGCTAACAACCGACTACCAAGAACTAACAACCAATAACCAACAATTAACAACCAATAACTAACAATGAATACTTAAAAACTAACAACTTTTAATTAATAGCAAACCAACAACTAATAACTAACAACGAATAATAAATAACTAGCATCTCACAACCAATAACTAAATTTAAAAATCAACGATTGATAATCAACAACTACATACTAACGACAAATAACCAATAACTAACAACTGACAACCAATAACTAATACCTAATGACTAATCATTGATAACTAATAACCAATAACCAATAACCAACAACTAGAAATAAATAAGTATATAATAACCAACAACCGACTACCAAGAAGCAGCAACTAATAACCAGCAACTGACAACCGATAAATAACAATTAATACCGAATAACTAATAGTTATCAACTAATAACTAAAAGCTAATACCTAACAATCAATACCCAACAACTAATAAATAATTAATACCTAATAACTAAAAACATCTAAAAACTAATACCTAATATCTAATAACTAGTAATTAAAATTAACAACCAATAACTAAAAACGAAACATCAATAACTAATACCTAACTACCAAGAATTGACAACTAATAACCATCACTAAAAACCGATGATTAATACCAAATCACTAATTTTGACCCGCTGTTGTAAACAGCGGATTCTCTCTTGTATTTCTATTTAAAACCATAACAAATATAAATCATTAGTTTCTAAATCTTATGATATAAAATCAATTAACAATAATTTCATTGCTGTTATATTTGATGAAACATGTGTTTAACTATATTCCAAATAATTTCAGATAAATATGTAATTTATCAAAATTCTGATTTACAAGTTTTTTGGCAGTTCTTAATCCGAACATTGGAAAATGGCACAAGTACCGAGACCAACTGCACTGCAAAGGTGCAGTTCATCCAGTGATTGGCACTTAGCCATTCAACATGTCAGGCCTGGTTTTCAAATGTCCCGTTTGTCTGGACTATAAGAAGCTAATGGAACCTAATCACATCTCATCACATCCGATGATCTGATACAAGTGGCAACAGATGGCAACAAATGGCAAGAGCAACCGGTGCCTTTTTCGGGTCAGCTGACATGTGGACAACTTTGACAATGCTTCCAGTACTTCGACCCAAAGCTGTCTTCTGAATTGTCGGATCAGCGCATGCCGCACAGCTAAAACGGTCATGAACAGAATGCACATGAAATGCAGATGCAATGCATATGAAATGCAATTACATGCATCAAACTTTAAAGCTTGCTTTAAATATACGCATCCTTTTTGGACGTGTCGTTTGGGGGCTCTTGACAATGCCAAAGCCGTTTGGTTCATGACCGCGGATTCAGTACAGTACGAGAAAAGAGCCCAGCGAAGGAAAGAGTTCAAAGGTGGCACAAGGAGCACTGCATAGCACTGAGTGCCACTGGCAGTCACTGGTCACATCAAGAGTTTCAAAGGAATGTACTAGTACTGACCGTAAAATGTAGAACCCGTCGCAATTCGTGGCTGGGCGATTTTTGTTTTCTGGAATCCCACATTTGAGACCGACCCGCTGCTACTTCGCGAACACAAAAACAGATTCGTTTGCAGCAGACTGGAAGTTGCAATGTGCCAACACACGATCCAACATGTCTCCGCAATGAGAGTTTGCAGTGGTATATATGTAGGTGAACTTGACTCTTCGGCTCAACCTCACCAAGTCCATACTCGAAAGGCTACTGCACCCTTTCTATTCCTTCGTCACCAGATTTTGATTGGCACAATATCATTCAATATCCAGTAACCAAATGTAACCAAGCATTTTTTATGAATGCGCATGACATTGCTAGGGGTTCTGGGCAAATCAAGCAATCAACTTCTATAGACATCCTTTATAGAATAATCTATCTAGGTCGGGTGCTAGTTCCGAAACTAAACAAACGTGGTTCGGAACCTGGTGTGGACGTTGGTTTGGAAACTGAACCGCGACCACATGTTTCTGAACAGCAGTTTCTGAATCCAGAATCGTTTCTGAGACGGAATTTGTTCATCTATATGTAAATGTAAGAAGCAGTTTGATTTTCACATTTAGAAACAGTCTAGGCAAACTTTGAGGAGAAATGCTCTGGATGATCGTGAAAGTGGATAGGGGCATGTATTTGTTGACAAAAACAAAAAGGGTAGTTTTGTTTTGCGCAATTGTATTCTTTCAACAGGTACAACACAACAATGCTACAAAAAGCAAAGCACAATATGTATGTGCTAGGCAATCCGACGACGAGGACACCACAACTAGGGATTCTAGTCATGCGAATACAAATACTGGGGACAAACCAAAAGGTCCAACTTCAAAACATTGTGGTTGTCTCAGTCTCCAACCTTTGGGTGTCTGTGACTCTGCTGAGAGCTGTCCTTTCTTGTGATACGTGTCAAATGTGTATTTCATTTGTCCCATTTTGCCCACACATGGCGGGTATCTTCAGCTTGCGTCTGGCTCCTGTGCACCACCGCGTGAATCTTGTTTTGGAGCTGCTCCCTTCATGACCTTGTCGGTGAGGGTCATCGTACAGCACGCAAGAACAAAGCAAATCAAACATCAAATTTGCATTTTCTATCACCAAAAGTCAGTGCAAATCAATGACCTTCTAAGAACCTTCGAGCCAACCCTGAGCTAAAGCGTGCAAAAGCTACGTTGACAATTGGCATCAATCGGTCAAATTTCCAACTGCAAACTCTTTGGTCAACCAACAGCACCTTCCCAAATGGGCCATAGGGAAACACTCAAAATCGATTGGACAAAATTTCTCCGGCACCACAGGAATTTGGCACCCCGACGCCCGGCACCTTCAAGTTTCATATCTGGATAAAATCAGTGGCTCCTTGAGCCTTGCCGATCATTGTCTGAGATTCAGCCATCTCTTGTGCATGAAACGTCAACCTCGCTCAATGATGCTCAATGTACCTTGATAATGTATGTATGTCTGATAAGTTGTTGTTTGCGATGTCTTTTTGCAGCCTTTTGCAGCTGTTTGTTTAGGCCCTGCTTCACCTCGGATGTAACCAAACTGTACAATTACAAGGAATTCTGATGAGCTTTCTGGGGGAATTTATTTGCTTCAGCCTAGTTAAAGCAAACGGTAAAACAACGTATGCAAATTGTCAAAGTGTGAAGAAACACACCCTGGTGAGTTCTTCTTGCTACCTTAAAAAAATGTGATTCAGTTTTGTCCCGTCGCCTCCTTAGCACCACCAAATACGAAAAGAGATTCCGCCATGCAATGCTCACGTATGTCCGGTCAGGAAAGTGGTCAAATCCGCGCACGTAACTGCACACATTACATACAGACCATAGGTATATACATACCATAGCACGCGCGCGCACACACACACACACGCATATATGGTCTCGTGTTCCGTGTTGCTACCCCCCACATTGCAGCATTTGGCAGCCTTACTCTCACATTCGTACGCTATTTGCAGCCTTATTCTCGCATTCGTACGCTATTTGCAACATTTTGGAGCCATATCCTCCCATTTGTATGCTTTCTGCAGCTTTTGAAGGCTTTTTACGTACTGCGTACATATTTATATACTACCTCTATTGGATCTACATACTATGTATGTACTACTCACCATGTATGTGCTACTCATATCCGTATACCCACCTACCTACCCACTTATTGCGTATACACCTATATACTACCTATATACTACAAATACATCATTTAATTTGCTCTGCATGTACGCCTACTTAGTACCTATATACTACCATTTACTACCATATGCCACCTATATGCTACCTACTTACTAGTTATAACTACTGATGTACTACCTATATGCTACCCGTATATCCACCTATCTTCCCACTTGTTGCATAACTACGTAGATACTACTTACATACTACCATATACTACCTATATCCTACCTATTCATTATCTATATATATATATCTATATATACTATTTGTATACTGTTTATTCACTATCTACACAATACTTATATAATACTCATGTAGTAACTATGTAGCTATACACTGATTATATTAGTGCTTGTATATGCTTGTATACTATTTATAAATGGCGTAAACATAATACTTATATACTACATATACATTATTTGGCGACCGCTACTACCCTAACCCCCTCCCAACCACCCACCCCACCCCCCACCACCACACCTCGGGAGGGGGGAGGGAACCATGACCATGACTGGGGGGAGGGGGGGGGGTTGCAACGCTGGACCATATATGTAATATACAAAACACAAACAAAATCGTGTCCAAATAGCTATTTCGGCATGTTTCGGCGCAGCTGCACCGTGCAGTCTCAAAATTGCGGAACAGAGACACCAGCCAAAGTCTGAAAAGGATTGGCGCCCAGTGGCTATTCATCACTTCAAGAATGCAAGTACTGCGGGCATTCATTCGTGGGTGAGATGCATAATGCACAAAAAAATGGGCGCAACTAGAACTCAATTCGCACTTGATGGTGAACCAGTCAAACTTTGAAAATGCACAGGCTACAAGTTCCCTTGCCGAAGTGTGGAAAACTTGATTGAAGCATGCTGGGTATCATATTTCAATGTGATGCAAAGAAAGATTTTTCACACCATTTCAAACCTGTCCTAACCACAAGACCGCTGTCGAAGGTTAAATTTCTTCCTAACATAACCAATCTATCTTATCATCTTGAACTTGTCTCATTCTTACTATATGTATATAATTCACTCATATTATTGTTCTTATCTATAGTGTACGTATCATTCTTATTCTTGTTCTTATTCATATTCTTATTTATATTATTCTCATTCTTTGTCTTTGGGGCAACTCTACAGACTCACGTTCCAGTGGCACCAGGTGAATGTTAGGAAATGTGAAGAACATACAGCCTACAGATGTGTACAGCGTCGTTTTTGCAAACCCTGCCATGTGGCTATCTGGATCGAAGTATTCAACAATGGAAAATTGGCCCCCAAATCGATTAGTTTATGTTATTCCCAACACCAAGTTGTCTACACGAAGTGAACAGAAAACAAAATGCTCTTGAGCCTCCAACATCTAAGGTGCTCATTGCAACGTCAGAGTGAACAGCTTTCACTCCAGCTCTGCCTCCAAACGTCGGCTTGTTTCCTGACAAGAGGTAAACTGGCAAACCGCGCGCAAGTTACCTTTTCTTTGAGTTCCATCACATTGGATGAAGCAAACAGGTGGCAGATGACTTTTCCCTTCGGCGTTTAAGTGGGACTGGAAAATTGCAGCCATTCCTTGACCAGTGATGCCAATTATGAAAGTAGCAGTGGCAAGTTGATCTTTAGCTATCTTCTGCGTTTCAAGCTTGCAATAACTTCTAGAAAGATTGCGGTGGGAATCTTCAAGAATTCACGAATCCAGTTGCACCAACTTTTGCAAGCTGTCTTGAACCTTCGAAAATGAGCAGAGTGCGAGATCACTAAGGAGAGTGGAGATCCTTCCCGCCAATAGCTGGTTTGCCCTTCCAGTCCTATAGGATGTCTGTCGACCTGTTCTGTCCACTTTTACACGACAGCTTCCCTATTCCTGTACTTGCTGGCATGTTTGTCTTGAAATCAAGCTCCCCCATTATCAGGGCTAACGTGCATTTTTCCTTCTTTACATGGTCCAGTGGAAATCTGTGGAATATGACATATGAACCGAAATCTTGAAATATCTGTCGCCTGGTCCCCCCCAAACAAAAAATAGTTGCCGCAGCCGCGAAGACGCGATGATTACCTTGGTCATGGTTCATATATAGCATGATCGCGGCCGACGCATCCCTCTCCATACCCAGGGAAAACACCTCTGTTGATGTGGCCAACCGCGCTAAGATATGCGCAACATGGTGCCAAATGACCGCGACGCTCAACATGGGCCCAAGTTATGCCAAAATGTGCCCAACGTGGCGGCCCAAGGTGGCAACTAGTTGGCTGCCACCAAAAAAACGAATTCCTTTAAGAACATTTAAGAACTATTCTTCGAAATTGAGCGCTCTTCAGGGGCCTTCAAAGGGTCAAAAGGGACCGCCTGATGGCATCAACATGGCCCAGCCCAAGGGCCCAACAATGCGCCGAGCCCAACATGAGGCACAATGGCCTCCCAAATCGCAATACACACTGTACTGACACCGGCCGCTTGCACCTGAGCCCCTGCACGCAAACGCCCACCACGTCATAAGCCATCTTCTCCGAATCCTCTCCCCATCTCTCCCCTACCTCCCCTTCTGCCCTCATTCCACGGTGGCGAGCCACGAAGCGACCTAAATTGCTTGACACCTCTTGCCCTTCTCAATCCATTTTACAGATCCTGTTCAACTAAGCCTGAGAATCTCTGAGAAAATGGAAAGCCAACATGTCGTCCAATTTTCCATTGTGGCAGGGTGTGAAAACAATACTGTTAGGATCGGCTATAGCTTGATGGTTATTAAGTTATTCTGGTTATATCTTCTGATTATTCTGATTCATGGTTATTACTCTATGTTATTCTGCTGGCGTTCTCCAGCCTAACATCTACGGGTGTTAGCAAAAAGAAAAGGCACTTCTGCACATGGTGAGCAACTACGTTCTTCGGTTGAGTCACAAAAGTTGCACCTGAAAGTGCGCAAAATGAAATTTGGCAGAAATCAAATTGTATCCAGTTTGGAATCTGGAAGCAGAAACCCGCCTTGGCTGCTGGTGGCGCTTCTGGTGCTGGTGGCGCTTCTGGCGCTGGTGGCGCTTCTGGTGCTGGTGGCGCTTCTGGTGCTGGTGGCGCTTCTGGTGCAGGTGGCGCTTCTGGTGCTGGTGCAGCCTGTGCTGGTCTGATTGCACAAAGTTTGCAAACACTTCAAGCAACAAGAACATACAGTAAATCAATTTGAGCTAGGGGGTCTGGATTTTCACCGCGCACTTATGTGCGGCGCGTAATCTGTGAAACATTGAAACTTTGAGATGGAGATTTTGCTTAAGTTTACCAACAATGGTTGAACATTACCAACAACAAAGGGGCTTGGAAAAGCCACCCAAACATCAACAAGGACAGGAATTTCAGGCCACCCTTTCTTCTGACCGATCACTACAGGCACTCGCTGGCGTTTTTTCTCTGCCCGTGTTTTTTCTTCGCTGGTGTTTTTCTCTGCTGGTGTTTCTTGTCTGGGGTTTGTCTGGGCTGGTGTTTCTCTGCTGGTGTTGTTTCTTGCTGGTGTTCTTTCCCTGCGGCGTTCTTTCTTTGCTGATGTTTCTTCGCTGCTGGTGTTTGCTGATGGTGGGTGATTGGTTGACTGATTGATTGTTTGGTTGATCGAATGGTTGATGGACTGATTGATTGACTGATTGACTGAATGATTGAGATTGATTGGTTGCTTGCTTGTTGGTTGTTGGTTGCTTCGCTGCATTAAATGCCTTGCAGCCTTCTATATGTTCCAACTCCTCGGCTGCATTCAACGCATGATGATGATGATGATGATGATGATGATGATGATGATGATGATGATGATGATGATGATGATGGTGATGGTGATGATGATGCTGATGGTGATGGTGATGGTGATGGTGATCGGTGATCGGTGATCGGTGATTGGTGATGCTGCTGCTCTGTTCCTCTCGGAACATCCAGAAACGAGACAAAATACTCAGATTTGATGAATTTGACTTGCAAGCACGCCTTTCGTCACAGTACGCCTTTCGTCACAGTGCCGTACGCTTTTTGCAGATCTGGTCCAGTCTTCCAAAAACGTTACGGCATCCTGACTTTGTATGACTTTGTTATCTTTGTTTTAGGACTTCAAGTCGCAAACGCAGGTTTCGCCTGCACTTTTTGCACATCTCTTCCAAAACGTCGCGGCGTCCTCATTTTGTTTTACAATTTTCAAATGTGCATTTCGCCACAGCAACCTGCACTTTTTGCAGGTCTCATCTTCCAAAAATGTCTGAGACCGGCAACTGTTATATGGTTTTGGCTTGCAAACGCTCATTTCGTTGCATGGTGCAATTTTTTGTTGATCGATTTGCCAAATGACCTCTGCACCCACCCACTTGACAAACCTACCTGTTCGATCATCCAGGAACCCAAAGCATTGCAAAAACACAGCAAGTTACCCGCTTCTTATCAGTCACGCAAACGCGTTTTTGCTCCTGTCTTGGTTCTGACTGACTTTGACTGATCGCTTCATCTTTCAATAAGTCGGACGTTTGACGCCCAAACTTTTTTCGAGTAGATAAAATGTGAAATTCAAGCACCCTGTCTATACTCTCTCTTGTGTTGCAAACTTTTCTTGAGCTGTCCCACCACTTGAAGTTGCTACACGGGTTTGATTCCTTTCAGCAAGTGCAAGCGACCGTCCCGCACCATCTCACCCGGCATGTTTAGTCAAAGGATGTCAAAGTTTGATACTTTAGCATCCAGGTTGGGTCCTGCAACGTTCCGGCGCAATAGTTAAATGGCTTGGCTTCCGGGGTTTCAGTGCGGCATCCCCGCCTTTAAATTCCGCTCGCCAATTGCAGTTTTTTAGGTTTCGCAAGCTCGAAGAAGTCAGGTTGGGTTCCGGTACAGCATCTGCGCCGGGTTTTAGCAGGTTATGTGCGAAGCCAGGTCGGGTTCCGGCGCAGCAATCATGTTTGGTCCAGTAGCATGGGTTGGGTTCATTTGGGTTCCGTTAGGTTCGGGTGTAGTACGGCCACCATTTGAGAGCACTTTGATGGTGATTAAAATTGATGTATAGTAATACTGATGATCTGTGCTAATACAAATACCAAATACGACAACTTCGAACATGGCGGGAATTGGAAAATGCTATTCATACTGTTGCGGATAGCACCTGAATGCAAAAATTATGTTATCAAGGATTTTGTGCTTTCCTTTTCAAAATGACCTCATTCCACTGTGTTTGGACAGCACGTCGGCGGCAACCCAAAAATCAGGCCGACTAGTTTCGGCCAATATCACAAAACGCAACATGTCGCCATACTTCCCTGCCTTCAGCAAAAGAAATAGATATCTCATTTGTGTATGCCAATGCCGATGAATTCCGCATGGAGGTTGAAACGAACTGTCTGAGTTGAACGCTAACAAGAGCAGGAAGCGCAAAGGAAATGTGGTCAAGAGAAGAAACACGTTGAGAAATATCAATAGACGAGGCGATTCTGCAAGCTTTGGCCACCTGGACTTGTTTGTAAGGACATAATTTGTGAAACGCTCAAGCAGCGTCAAGGTAAAGTGGAAGATTTGAAACCAATCTGTCGGCGGTGGGGATTCGATGACAATCCCATTGCACTTTTGTTACTATCATGAATGATGAATCCTATCAAGAAGACATACCTGGAAATCATGGCTGAACTTAAATCGCCGAGCACAAACACTTCTGCCTGATACTTGATAATGGTCTTGTTTTGTCTCGACGCTATCAAACGGAAAGAAAAGGCACTTCTGCACATCGTGAGCAACTTGTGCAAAATGACATTTGATCAAACAAAATTGTATCCAGTTTGGAATCTGAAGCAGAAACCCGCCTTGGCTGCTGGTGGCGCTTCTGGTGCTGGCGCCGCTTCTGGTGCTGGCGCCGCTTCTGGGGCTGGGGCCGCTTTGGGGGCTGGTGCTGCAGGAGGCGGGGCGGGGGCGG
>VSDK01018556.1:160942-171703 GCA_009767595.1 Symbiodinium kawagutii | reverse complement strand
CCCAGCCTTCGGCACCGGCCCACACTGAGGGTTTCGGAGGGTCTGAATTCCACACAGATTTCATATGCTGCATATGTTTGCAACCGCCTCAAGCACCAACAATAATGACTTTAGCCGGGGGCCCTGAAGCTACTGCAAATGAAAGGCAAACGAACCATTGATGCACTACACCCAACTGCGGATCCTTCTCGCCTTCTGGAGTTCTGGAGCTCCTCCAAAAGGTCCGTAAATGTCTCCCTTCGCGTCTGCACTATCTGCGGCATGGCTTCCGCCTGAATAATAGCCTCCATACCCTCCAGCTTCTGCGGCCTTGCGATCACATCAGATATTGGAGACCCTTGCCCATCTCAATCCATTTTTGCACAACGTGTTCAACTAAGCCTGAGAAGATGGAAAGCCAGCTTGTCCAGTTTTCCAGTGTGGCAGCGTATGAACAACATACCGTACGTTTTTCGGCTTACCGCTTCCTATATCCACAAAGCACAAAAACTTGTGACTGATGTGTGATGATGGTCCTGTTTTGTCTCGACACTGTCACAGCTCACTCCCTCAACAACCCAAAGCGAAAAGAAAAGGCACTTCTGCACATCGTGCGCAACTTGTGCAAAATGAATTTTGATAAGCACTATGTTGTGCAAATGAAGTTTGGCAGAAATTATATCCAGTTTGGAATCTGGAAGCAGAAACGCGCCTCGGGCGCTGCAGCAGCTGGTGCCCCAGCCTTCGGCACCGGTTGGGCCCACACTGAAGGTTTCGGAGCGGATCTGAACACCAAGAATTGTAATATGAATCTATTATATAGATTCTATTAGTATACAAATGTATAAAATATATTATAATATTAGATCTAATATAATTCTAATATACTCCTAAGCCTCAAAGCCAGGGACCCTGAAGCTACTGAAAAAAGGCAGAAAATGGCAACCAACCAACGCACTGCTTGACTGTCACATGACCCACTACCCCAACTGTGCTCTGGCGCCTGACGATGACATCAAATATTGGGCTGCTTGCTTCAAGCATTGATGTTCTTACTCCAGGCATTGTTTTTTACTTGAAGTACTGAGGTTCTTACTTGAAGTATGAGGCTTCTTACTTCAAGTTTTGGACTTTTGATTTCGAGTATTGGGCTTCTTGCTTCAAGTATTGTGGTTCTTACTTCAAGTATTGGCAACTGGGCTTCTTGCTTCATGTATTGGGGTTCTTTCTTCATGTCTTGGGGTTCTTACGTCGAGTATTGGAAGGTTTTCCTGTGCACACTCTGGATTGAGGGTGCCATCGGGTGCGGCTGCTTTGCCCTATAGAGTTGGGGTGTCCGGCGCCGCTGCTCTTCTGCAAAGTGTGCTTTGGACACCCGCTGTGGTTCTGCATGTGCGCTGGACAGGTGGTGCTTTGGGGAGGACACATCTTAGAAAGAAAAATTGAAAGATGTGTTTTTGATTGAAGGTCTTTGCTCGGTGTGAAACAGGGAATAGCAGGCATCGGGTTTGGCACTGGGGAGGGTGGCGTGCTTCCTTAGAGACTCTTTTGCTGACACCTGATGCAGTAGAACTTTCCCAAATGCAGACTGGATGATTTTACGCAGTTGCTTGAATCTCGGAATATGAAAGTGTTGCAGGCCATCATGCTATATTTACGGCCAGCACTTGTGCTATGCCCCGACGTCCGTCGGGACGCATCGTCGGGGGCTCATTTTTCGTGGCCCTGCCAGTGTTTTAGAGACCTCCCATGACAAGTACAACATGTTACGTCGGTCCCCCAACTCTAGAGTTGAGGGACGGAGTTCGTGGCAGGCTGCGGGAAACTGGCTGTCCTGGAACGCTCTTTTTTTGCTGGCTCGTGCTAGTACACTGTGTGCAGTACTAATACAACATATAGTTTCCCGGGGGTGGGAAATTTGATGACCCTCATCATCCTATAGTAGCGGGTTCCTATAACTTCCCCTTATGAAACTTCTAATACAACATATAGTTTTCCGGGGGTGGGAAATTTGATGTCCCTCATCATCCTATAGTAGCGGGTTCTTATAACTTCCCCTTATGAAACTTCTAAAGATTCTAATACAACATATAACACATAGTTTTCCGGGGGTGGGAAATGTGATGACCCTCATCATCCTATAGTAGCGGGTTCCCTATACCTTCCCCTTATGAAATTTCTAATACAACATATAATTTTCAGGGGGTAGGAAATTTGATGACCTTCATCATCCTATAGTAGCGGGTTCCTATAACTTCCCCTTATGAAACTTCTAATACAACATATAGTTTTCCGGGGGTGAGAAATTTGATGACCCTCATCATCCTATAGTAGCGGGTTCCTATAACTTCCCCTTACGAAATTTCGAATAAACTGTTAATACAACATACAGTTTTCCGGGGGTGGGAAATTTGATGACCTAGTAGCGGGATCCACTTTACATAGTTGGTAACCCCTGTCACAACCACTGAGCGCTACGCCCCTTCGGGGCGTAGCGCACGTGCTGCGGGTATATTTACTATAATGCATCCTGATGAATGCAAATTGAATGTCTTTCAATATAACGGAACAATCATGTTATGTCATGCTATGCAGTGTAGTGCTTCTCTGTCAGCCTTTTTGTGCGACAGCATGAGAATATTCTCATGAGAAGATGTGTTTCCTCTTTTCGTGCTGGATACAGGTTTGATGGAGATCCATGGAGCGCATTCTTTTCAATGCAGCTTGCCATAGCTTGCCACAGCTTGCCACAGCTTGCCTCTTCCTCTGACCCTGTAATACCATGTAACACCATGTAACACCATGTAACACCATGTAACACCATGTAACACCATGTAACACCAACACTCGCAGTAGCTGACGGTAGCGGTTTCTGTTCATTAACACACCTTCACAACTCTCGTCGTCCCATAAGGACCCCCAAGTGGAAAGGATTGACAGTTCTCCATCTTCATCTTTTCTTTCACTTCTCTGTGATAAGTTCTTCCTGTTTTCAGGAGACAATTTAATTGATCTTGAGACGATTGCTGTGTAAGTAAAAGGGCTTTTGACTCAAAAGCCCGCCCTTAGAGGGGGGTCATTAAAATCATTGTATGCGGACTATGTGAGTTGAGCATTAAAGATCATGGAGTTGCACCATTGCACCGTTGCACCTTCTCCAACTTCTCCGTCTCTTTATCCTCTGCCTTAGTCGTGCAGCGATCGCCAACAAGACGACTTCGCCTGCTCTGCCCTGGCCTTGCCGAAGGCATCCGTCATGGCCTTCGACAGGCAATGCTTTTAGGTCCAGCATCAAGACTCGTGTGTACAAAACGGTGAAAACATGTGAAAATGATATCAAATGATTACAAGAGTCTAGTGCAACACTTTTTGAAAAGCACAACTCAAGCCATTCGTTCCTTTGAAACTTTCAAGAAACATTACAGTGTGTGTATATGTATAATATCTAATATTGTATATTAAATCAATGTTTTAATCTACCTTTTGCGGGCCCAGGGATGCAGCAAAAAAACAACTGAAACAAATTAGGCAAGTGGCGACGATGAGATTTGCCATTTTTTTTCAAAAAACATATTGGCATATCAGAGCCGCCAGGTGCGCAAACAAGTTTCGGCAAGGGAAAGGAGGTGCATGGGAGAAAATGATATCTCTCCTACAGGTTGCGGTGGTTGTTCTTGGCAGCACGCCATTGCACCTGTGAAATGTTTGGGGCTGATTCACATCATGGCGCAGACTTGTTTGGACGTTTCTGGGACTCTATGGCGGCATTTTTGTCTATGATTCTACATACCTATCCATTGATCGGTCAATCCTATTCCTATGTCCTATGTATGTAATCTAATCTAAGCTATCTAATCGAAGCTATCTAATCTACCAGTCTATGTTCATGTGTCATACACATCTTTCTCTTCCTGTCTCTCCATCTGATGCACTTGTCTGCCTACCTATCTGAGGGTCTGTCCGCGGGTTTATGCGCCCTATCTAGTGTCTCTACTCTGTCTGGTTTGACCATCTAGCTGTGATCTAAGTATAATATAGCTATCGAGCTAAATAGCTATTCTATAGCAGCGTAGGGTCCACCTGCCTGTCTGAATCTATCTGAATCTATCTGAATTGATCTGTCTATCTATCTATCTATCATTATCTATCTATCTATCTATCTATCTATCTATCTATCTATCTATCTATCAGTCTGTCTATCAGTCAGTCTGTGTCTGTCTATCAGTCTGTCTGTGTCTGTCTGTGTCTGTCTATCAGTCTGTCTGAGTCTGTATGTGTCTGTCTGTGTCTGTCTCTGTCTGTCTGTGTCTGTCCGTCGCTGTCTGTCTCTCTGTCTCTCTGCCTACCTGCCTGGCTGCCTGGCTGTCTGGCTGTCAAGCTGGCTGGGTGTCTGGCTGGCTGGCTGTCTCGCTGTCTGGCTCTGGCTGTCTGGCTGTCTGTCTGCCTGTCTGCCTGTCTGCCTGTCTGCCTTCCTGCCTGCCTGTCTGCCTGCCTGTCTGCCTGCCTGCCTACCTGTCTGTATGTATGTCTGTCTGTGTTGTTAAATCTACTTACTTCCTAGTTCTATTGTTCATCCGCCTAGCCATCTACGTATCCGCATAAGTGTCTAGTTTGCCTATTAAGCTATCAAGTTTGTCTGCCTATCCATATCTATCCAATCTATTTTACTGAAGGAAATTCTCAAATCAAAGTCCGACTTATGGAAAGTTGCCGGAGTCCCTCACAAATGTCAGATGCCAAGGGTGAGATGTGCTGACTATGTGACTGACTATGTGCTGACTATGTGAATGCTTTGCCCTCAGTGATTTTGGACGAAAGGTAGGTCGCTGAAGTGGCGGGTGTGGAGGTTTGTTGTGCTCAGCAAAAGTGTGCGCGGCGGGGCCAGAAGCTCATAGAAGCACGTTTGCAAGTCATCACCAGAACTGACGGCCTTGCCACGTTTCTTCCTGTAAAGATGCGAAAGCGCGATGCACATGTCCAAGTCAAAACCGCAAACAACTGCAGGGTTCGCTTCGCTACGTGATGTTGCATGTAGCACAGGTAGAGATCAATGGACCTTAAAGCTGATGAAGACGGACACAGATAGATGCCGACAGGGAAAGAAAGAAAGAAAGAAAGAAAGAAAGAAAGAAAGAAAGAAAGAAAGAAAGAAAGAAAGAAAGAAAGAAAGAAAGAAAAAAAAGACAAGAGAAAGATGGATGGGGAGATGGACCGATGCACGGACGGACGGAAGGATAGATCTATGAACATTATGAACCGATGAAAAGATTTGTAGGTAAATAGATGGATAGATAGATACAGTAGACAGATGGATGGATAGATGGATAGATGCATCGATGAAAGGATGGATGGATGGATGGATGGATGGATGGATGGATGGATGGATGGACGGAGGGATGGATGGACGGATGGACGGAGGGATGGACGGAGGGATGGACAGAGGGATGGACGGAGGGATGGACGCATGGACGGACGGACGGATGGACGCATGGACGGACGGACGGATGGACGGACGGATGGAGGGATGGATGGATGGATGCATGGATGGAGAAAGTAGATAGATGGACAGATGGATAGATGGATAGATCGATAGATGGATCGATGGATAGATGGATCGGTGGATAGACCGATAGACAGATAGATAGATAGATAGATAGATAGATAGATAGATAGATAGATAAGATAGGTAGGTAGGTAGGTAGGTAGGTAGGTAGGTAGGTAGGTACATAGAGACATCGGCAGAAGATAGACACCTTTAGACGGACAGAATCTAGATAGATCGAAAAGAACACAATGATGTCTATATAGTTAGGTAATGTTGGATCAATGCACGAATCATTTGGCTATACAGATAACTAAACAAAGAAGATAGACAAGTAGGTCAAATAAAAACAGTCAAAACATGAAGCTGAATAGGCAGAATATGGGGGGCTAGCTATGGTGACAAGGTATTACTTTTTGGAGGCATGGCGCGACAAACGAGTCAACAAACTGCAGAGACAAATATATAGATAGGCGAAAAGTTTTATAGGCGGACGGATGAGTTTTGTAGAGAAGAAACAGGTACGAAAAATCGGCCGTGAAAAATAGTTAACAGAAAAAAAAAATATAAACAAGTAGAGAAATCGGTAAGCGGTAAGCAAAGTAAGACATTGATAGATGACCGATAGGCAAATAGGCAAATTTGGGGAACAAACAAATTAAACACATAGACAAATAGATAGAGAGTGAGAAAGGCAAACGGACCGATCGATACCTAGATAGGAAAGATCGGAAAGTGTACTAAATCGATGGGCACATCAAGATAGATCGACAAATGAATTGACAAATGAATCCATTGGACAGTGTGATGAATCTAGATAGGAAATACACAAAAAACATATAGATACATAGGTACCTACAATAAACATCAACATTAGAACAAGAGGTAGACAAACGATCAAAATAGACTGTATATAGTTAGGGACAAATACAGGCACTCACACGCATATATATATATATATGTATATCATCTATATATATATATATAAATTATATATATATATATGTATATGTATATACATGCATAGGATAGGCAAATGGACCGGTGGGTCGACAGAAAAAGAGTAGATCGAGACATCGGCAAATCATGGCCAATCAATTAATTAGATCGGCAGTCAAATACATAGACAAGTAGTCACTAAGTAGTCAAAGGGGATACTGTAGCAATCAGAAAACATATAGCTAGAAAAATGGACACACAGGCAAATCACAGTAAATCGATACATCAAATGATAGGCGGACGTGGGCCAACATCAAATAAACGTTGGGAAGTTCTTGGCGGCTGGCCTACAACAGGAACTTATGGGGTCAGGAAGAAAACTACATGACCATCCGCATTACAGCAAAACACTTTTTGGAAATTGCAAG
This sequence comes from Symbiodinium kawagutii, assembly GCA_009767595.1. Taxonomy (NCBI): domain Eukaryota; class Dinophyceae; order Suessiales; family Symbiodiniaceae; genus Symbiodinium; species Symbiodinium kawagutii. The sequence goes on along the minus strand of VSDK01018556.1, from coordinate 164,815 downwards.
TTGCCGAATTCCATGGTCAAATATGTCACACACATACATCATCATCTACCATGGTAGTTCACTATCTATAACGACCGAATTCTTTCTGCGAAACCCTTCCCTCATGCCAAACACCCATCTTGTCATGATTCAAAACAGAGTGTCCAAGCATGTCCTGTAGCTTAATCATGTTTAATTCAATTTAAATCTGAATTCAACGGGCCCAGGAGTGCGCACAGTGAAACCCATGCGCTGAGCCCGAGAGGTCAATCGCTGCGGCTTTCAAAGGAAGCCAAAATTCTGTTCGCTTTGAATTTGGATTGCAATCACTCGTTAGGATTCTCAAACCGCTAGGTTGTTTAGGCAACCATGAGATAAGCCCAATGATAGAAAGCAGTCAGTTGTTATGCAAACCAAGCTGAATTATATGAATTCACAGTTACTCAATGTTACTCATGACATTCTCATGACCCGGAAGTGTTTCGATCTTCTGCAGTCTTGGAATGCTCCAACGTTGAAACGGCCCCCCAAAGATCATCAAAGGCCTCAGTAGAGTCTGCGTCCTGTGACATGCAGGTGGCACTGGTGGTTCCAAAACACATGCTTTGCATTCACCAAACACACCATTCATTCTGTGCACCCACGCCACCCGGTTCCATTTCAGACCCAAACACGTGTGGCATGCTGCAAAAAAAATATGCCAGTTGAAGCTGTGATTCCGAAATTCCTGTTTTTTTTGCAATGTTTGAAGATGGCAAACAATGGCACAACCCACCCACCAGTCTGCATCTCTCTCTCTCTATCTCTCTATCTCCTTGCCTCGCTAACTTCCTCCCTCCTCCCGCCCACGTAAATCAAACGTACATACTATGCACATGCAGATACTCCCAAGACTTCCCAAGTGTGAAAACCTCCGGAAGCTTGGCCTACCAAAGCAGCACAAGTGCTTCACCCTCTCGGGGCACCTGTCACCCGCTGTCCTCCAGTTTCTTCTTCAAACCGGCTGCCAATTCACCCAGAGCTGACGCAAGATTGAAAGCCTGCACTCTGGGATAGCTGCTCATTGGGAAAAGACACAAAAGTGAACTAGAGGATCTGAAAGGGAAACTGATAGAAACTGGATCAACGTTTCAACAACGTACAGCACTCTCCGGGATTGGACGTGGCGTGTTATCTGGTCCCCGAAAAAGAAAACATGAAAAATGAAACCAAACGCACAACGACAATGCACTCTGAAAATATGACTAAAGTGCAACTGCATCCTAACACTCATCAATTTGCGCAAAAATGGCGCAAAACACACTTCGGCTGTTTTCAGCTGCAAATGAAAACAAGGCATCATTCCCCTTCATGATCCTTGCAATTTTCAAGAACTTTCCAGTGATGGGTCTGGGGGGGGAAATATCTGCCAGGCTTTCTTTAGTCTCAAGTACTTCAAGTCGCACCTTCAGATTCGGCGGCTTGGACTCTGATGTTTCCTGCTCCTTGTCCTTCTCAGAATCCGGGTTGTAGTTCAGCAACTCGTCAATCTGGCACCGTACAGGTGACAATTCTAGCTTGGAGGGCCAAACAAAAGTCCGCGAATAACTATCCATCTAAATGTCAATAAATGAATAATTACATAAGCAAATATATATTTTTTGAATATTTTTGAAAAAACATGTGTATATATATATATATATATATATTATGTAAAGATATTATCGATAAATCCATTGGTTGGCAACTGGTCTGGTCAAAACGGGCGAGGCCCACGGAAAATACAATATTGACAGAAAATCCAGTAGGTCGTGCCCCCACATGCCCCCCCGTGGCCGGGCGGAAGTATTCAAGAACCGTCAAAACTGTGGAGGTCAAATGCCTTCGAAAATGTGGGGTCTATGAGTCTATGACATTGATTGCAGCGGGCGTGTGACCGTGGCTGTGCCGTTGGATGCTATTGGCAGCAGCATCAAATGAAAATCCAGTCCGCGTGCCATTGGTGTGCTTTGGTATGTTTCATGTATTCCATTCGAATGACAGACATTGCGCTTTCTTCCTCAAGGCAAATGGCATGGATGCAAGTGTGTGTGAATGGGTGTGTGTGTGTGTGAATGTTTATGTACAACCCTGTACCTAAGGGACTAAAACAAACAACGCAGGGGACGCAAGCAGCCCATCCGGTCTTGCACCAACGAAAACAGTGGATAAGTGCTGGTGGTATCGAACGGAGACGTTCTTTCGACGTACCTGCTTGGGGCGTTCACCGATGGTTTCGCGTTTGGTTCCATTGCTGTTATTTGCCTTTGATCTCAACGCGACAACCGCCTGTCGAAAGCCGTTGAGAAGGGTGTGCATGTGTGTGTGTGTGTATGTGTGTGTGTGTGTGTGTGTGTGTCTGTGTGTATGTATGTATGCATGCATGCATGTTTGCCTGTATGCATGTACTAGTGTGCATGTATGCATGCATGCATGTTTGCATGTACTGGTATGCATGTATGCATGTATGCATGTATGTATGCTATGTATGCTATGCATGTATGCATGTATGCATGTATGCATGTATGCGTGTTTGCGTGTATGCGTGTACGCGTGTACGCGTGTATGCGTGTATGCGCGTATGCGAGTATGCATGTATGCGCGTATGCGCGTATGCGTGTATGCGTGTGTGCGTGTATGGGTGTATGCGTGTATGTGTGCATGTGTTTTTGTGTAAGTGTGTATGTATTTTTGTGTATGTGTGTATGCGTGTGTATGTGTGGGTGTGAGTGCACTTATGTGAAAGGTAAGTGTGTATGCATGCAAGAACCGACATTTTCTTGATGGGTAGCCTGGGAGCGATTTTGGCAACAATTCAGGTGAGCTCTGACATGTTACCAATCAATACCACACCACAGCCTTAAAAACGAACAGCAGGGGAGAGGGAGGAATTGCCGACAGCAAGGGAGGCACTGAGACAACACTAAGGACATACCGTACCCACAGGAACGGCAATAGCAGCCGCAGCAATCATCTCCAGTTGGATACGAATGGATGAAAGCGAAAGAACAAACGCCAATCCTAATTCATCCGAGACTACTCCAGTGACTTCCTCCAAAAAGGGATAAAGAATATCAAAGAATGTCGGCAAAACCGGCAAGAAATCGGAAGAATCTACAATCAGCACCGGCAGCAGCAACCCGCTTTGCAACCTAACTCATAATCCGTTGCTGAAACCAAACAGTACAAAGGGGAAAGGTGAAAAGGCAAAAATCAAGTGAGATAAGTCTGAGATAAGTCTGAGATAAGTCTGAGATAAGTCTGAGATAAGTCTGAGATATGTCTGAGATAAGTCTGAGATAAGTCTGAGATAAGTGAGACATAGTGAGCATGAAAATTCCTTCGGGCATTTGAAGACTCACTGAGACCTGCTCGCCTCACCAGCACATCCAGCCATTCCCAGGTCTCCCAGGGATGTGTATCTAAGCTATCACTATGTACCTACATAATCCTATGCATCTTGATCAATCAATCAATCAATAAATCAATCAATCAATCTATCTATCTATCTATCTATCTATCCGGCAATTTATCTGCGTAGCTACAAGTATCTATGTGAACATCAATCCATTCATCCATGGGTACCTATGTATCTGTCAGCTAGATTCAGCTAGTCTGTAAACCTGTGTGTCTCCATCTGTCTCTATATGCATGTATTCAATTGTTTTCATGCATCCAGCCAATTCGCTCCACCTACAAACTCAATCACAGAATGGTGATCCCTAAGCCCATCTGTCTGGACATGATGCCAGCCTGTGACCCCAAGCCCCAAATTATATAATATGTTGTTCTATGTTTCTTCTTAGCAAATAGCCTACAAATCGTTTCGCTTTCTTGTTGCATTTGTTCAAACTCAGGTTTTAAACACATTCCTGC
>VSDK01018556.1:130579-148079 GCA_009767595.1 Symbiodinium kawagutii | reverse complement strand
AGTTGTCGTTGTGGTTGTGGTGGGTGGTGGTGTTGTTGGTTCGGAAATGCCGGTGAAGCTGACCCCATTGAAAATATTGAAAATACTAAAAGGATCCGAAGATCCACATGGATCAAGCCATCTTGAGTCTGCGCGGACTTCAAACATTTCAACTCTGAGCACCCGAGCGTGCCAGTCCCTTTGTTGCACCAGCCACGTCGACCGAGCACACATCATCGGGGACGCAGAAAGCAGTCTCTGGCAATTTGGCCCAGTCCCTGGACGGTGCAACTAGTCACCACTTGTTGTCTCACGCGGAAACGACATGTTCAATATTTTCTAGTCAAGTGTTCTCGCACATGTCGCTCCTTTACGACAAACCAATTGCAATCACATGCAAAGTCACATGCAATCACTTCTCTAAAGCAAGTTGGTCATAGAAAATGGCGACTCAACCCGGGGATACCCAGGGTCATCTACCCTGCAGCTGAGGTTCTTGTTCTTGAAGCTGTATAAGTAGGAACACTCCGGATTGCCTTGCTTGGCAAGCAACTCCTTGGCAGAGGGAGGTGAAATGAGGTGAGGCATGGTGAGGCTATAGGATTCTCAAGGCCCTGGTCTAATTATGTCCAGCTGACTCCTTAGCCAAGTGGCAAGTGGTCCTGGCTCGCTGCACTTTCCCTCCCCAACGTACTGGGCTTTCACCTGTTCCTTGGCAATGACCCAGGCAGTGAAAAACGAACTCTTTATTTCTTTGCACCGCAAAATATGCAAACATCTGCACAATAAAAAACAATTCTGAAATTTTCGAACTCACGAGTTGATCTCTTCAAGATGAGAACCATGCCAACCCAACATCCTCAAGAACAAAACGTCTTACAGTACTGGGTACCTTCACTAGTGTCCAAAACACACTTCGGCATGATGGTGCTTTTTGCTGCGTCAACCTTTCTGCTTTCGAGTCGAATGCACTGCTTGAAGCCAAGCTGAAGCTCACCCAGGACCCTTTTCTAATCACCGAGGAAACATCAGATTAGAAAAGGTCCTTTCTGTGTTCCAACCGCCCCCGTCTCAGGTCTCCAACGGTGGGGCCGCCAGTGTTGGTGTTGATCTTGGTGTCGTGTCAAGATCAGAGATGTTAGACAGTTTCTAAAAGGAATGAGTTTGCAAGGAAAGCACCGCATTTTTCTCCAACAGAAGGATCATTGAATAATATTGAACAGAATGCGAATAAAATGTTTGGATACTGCAAGGCAACTGTATACAGGTGGTCCATAAGAAAAATCGAAAAGAAATTGTTTCCGGAAATGCACAAAGATCTCAAAAGAGGGCTGTTTGGGTTCCAGGTTACGGGTTTGAGTTCGGAGCTGTACATCAAGGTGCGTCCGAACTGGATGACAACAAAGGCAAGTTGTCCAAAAACTGTTGTGGTGTGCCGCACCAGCACTTAAGCATCTCCTCAATTTCAGAGCGGCCAGTCCGCCAATACATGGCTCTGGAAATACAATTGGTACATGCAGGATTTCCACATGATAGTGTAGCCATACGTGGTCCTTACGCCAATATCTCAGCACTCTACAAATGTCAAACGCATACCCTGCCGAACAGGCAAACTCTGGCAAAAATAGTTCGAAACAGGAGAGGGAATGCGCCGCCAAGTTGAACAAGAGAACAGAAAGGACAAAGAGACAGGAACAGAACCAAAAGTCATACAGAATCGTGCAAACAAGCTCCAGTGTTCAGGACAGGAGACAAGATGAGACAAGCTCACAAGAAACTTCACATAACTTCACCTTCTTCTGCAAACGCCAACTGGAAGGAAATGTGCAGACTATGAAGATGAGGGATCCAGAGGCGCGAGGGGTGAGCAAAAGATAGCAATGTGAAGGGCAAGAAGGCGAGGAGGCCGAGGAGGCCGAGGAGGCGGAGCAAAAGGAAGAAAAGTGTCACAAAACAGCCATGCATCAGCAAACACTATGCTTTGCTTAAGGAAAATGACTTTTAAATAAATTCATTCAATCCATTCTGATTCTGTTTAGTAACTTGGTAATCATGCCATCCGCAGAAGCTCCCCTGCAGCCAAAGCACCGCATTGCTGGCTTCTTGGGCCAACGAACGAGCATCACCACAGCATTCCTACAGCCAAGCGCAGAGCAAAAATGTTTGGAAGATCTGTGGCATCACCAAATCTACGCTTCGGAAATGCCACAATCAACCACTTTCCTCAACGGAACCTAGTGCAATACATGAAATGTACAATGTCATGCAGAGATTTACTCGAAAAAATCAAACTGAGTTCTCCCATCCAAGAGTATTTTGTGATCAGGGAAAATCTGGCAGCGTACTTCCACTGCATGATGCCAGCTCTTGATGCGAGTCTCATCCCTGGCGCACTACCAAGCTAGGTGGGCCAGGTACTTTCAGAAAATGAAGCACAACGTTAGGCATCCCGCGCGAAGTAACAAGAAGATATATATGTATATATATTTATATTTACTTGGACTCCTTCGTAAAGCATTTCCAAACCGCCAAGCAGCAATCAGCAAATCGAGATCGCCAGCAGGTGGATTGAGCACCCTCAGCAGCCATATGTGGAGCAAGGGAAAGCAGTAACCCATCGGTGCTCGTTCCGAGGCCATCAAGATGCAGAGCCATGGGTTTTCACTTCCCAATATGTGTACATCTGTCATGTATAGATGGACGTGTGTCTGCAAACACATATGCACATAACAATATCATGCATATGTGCATGAATGAATGCATACATGCAATTGCTTCTGTGCATTGTGTCACATTGCCTGATCTTCTACGTCATACTGCTATATTACAGAACATTACTTTAGATGAACTACATTAGGATTAGGTCACATCAATCACATGACTTTGCATTTACATTTCATTGTATGACATTACAGGATACTGCACTGCATTACGTTATAGCGCGTGACATTAAACACATTACTCTACAGCCTACATAATGTCCACTGCATGCCAATGCATCACTGCACAGTACCCTACATTGCAATATGTTACTTTGAACTATTTCCTTGCAGCGCATGTGTGTGTGTATATGTGCAAGTACACTCAATTATCCATGTAAAAATTTCCAATGCATACATACCGAACAAGACAATACTACCATACATTATATGATGCATACATACACGAAAAAAACACATGTAGACTCATTCAAGCCCACCCATCCATCCATGTATCCATGTATCCACCGATACGTATCATGCCTACCGCACTTCAGCATACATACCATACATGCAACAAATTCCAATCTATTACAGTATTACGTACATAACATAGAAAACATATATACACTACATACCGTACACAACATGCCAAAATGCACAGAGTACACACAATACATACAAATGTACATACACATGCGCATACAAATCTACATACAAATGCACATACAAATGCACATACAAATGTACATGCAAATGTACATGCAAATGTACATACAAATGTACATACAAATGTACATACAAATGTACATACAAATGCACATACACATGTACATGCAAATGTACATGCAAATGTACATGCAAATGTACATGCAAATGTATATGCATGCAAATGTACATACACATGTACATACAATACATACAATAGGTACAATACATACCAAAAGAAACCAGAAAAAAAGAAAACAAAACAAACATAACATAGCATAGCATTGCAAAACATTTACGTTCCTTACGTTACTTAACGTTACCTTACATTGCAATGCGGTACATGAGGTTACGTGACACTACTTTACATGACATCACATCAACATTACGTCAACATTACAGTACATCACATCACATCACATTACATCACATTACAACACATCATCAAACTTTATATACATGACATGACATAACACTACATGACACTATATATATTTGCACACATTACCACACATCACCGCACATTACCAAACATTACCATAACAAAACATCACATAACACTACGTTACACGACATACATTAAATAGAATTACATCGCATTGCATACACACGCGCGCACACACACAAGAAACACAAGAAAAACATACTGACAAACAACCCTGTGATTAGTTGAAGAATCCCAGCAATGTTTGAAGGTGCCTTCAATATGTCGAAATGAACACAATACTCGTGAAAATTTGGTGTCTAAGGATGGTTCAGGATGAACAAGGATGGATAAGGATGAAAATGGATGGATAAGGCTGGATAAGGATGGTTAAGCGTGGATAAGGATGGATAAAGATGAATAAGGATGACGAGGATAGATAAGGATGGATAGGGATGGACAAGGATGATTAAGGATGGATGGGGATGGGCAAGGATACACCAGGATGGATAAGCTTGGGAAAGGATGGCTAAGGATGGACGAGGATGGATAAGGATGGATAAGGATAGATAAAAAATGGATAAGGCTGGATAAAGATGGATAAGCATGGGGAAGGATGGGCAAGGATGGATAAGGATGGATCAAAATGGATAAGGATGGATAAGGCTGGACAAAATATGACCAGAATGGATAAGGATGGATCCAAATGGATAAGGATGGACAAGGATGGAAAAGGATGGAAGAGGATGGACAAGAATGCATAAGGATGGATAAGGATGGACAAGGATGCGCAAGGATGGATCAGGATGGGGAAGGGTGGATAAGGATGGACAAAGGGTGGACAAGGACGGGGAAGGATGGATGCACAAGGATGGATCAAAATGGATAAGAATAGATAAGGATTATGGAAAAAATGCAAAGAGGACGGCAAAGGATGGACGAGGATGGATAACGATGTACGAGGATGGACATGGATGGATAGAGATGGATAAGCATGGTTAAGAATGGATAAGGATGAACAAGGATGAATATAAATGGATAAGAATGGTTAAGGATGGACGAGAATGGATAAAGATTGATAAGAATGGATAAGGACGGACAGAAATGGGTGAGGATGGACAAGGATGAATAAGGATGGATATGTATGGAAAAGGATGGATAAGGATGGATATGTATGGAAAAGGATTTATAAGGATGGACAAACATGGACAAGGATGGACATGTATGGATAAGGATGAAGAAGGATGGAGAGGATGGACAAGGATGGATAAGGATGGACAAGGATGGATAAGGATGGATAAAAATGGATAAGGATGGAGAAACATGGACAAGGATGGATTTGTATGGACAAGGATGGAGAAGGATGGAAAGGATGGACAAGGATGGAAAAGAATGGAAAAGAATGGAAAAGAATGGTTAAGGATGGATAAGGATGGATCAGGATGGAAAAAAACGGATAAGGACGGATACAAATGGATAAGGATGGACCAGGATGGACAAGGATGGATATGTATGGATGGGGATGGAGAAGGATCGAAAGGATGGGCAAGGATGGACGAGGATGGAAAAGAATGGAAAAGAATGGTTAAGGCTGGATAAGGATGGACAAGGACGGATAAGGATGGATATGTATGGATAAGGATGGATAAGGATGGACAAACATGGACAAGGATGGATGTGTATGGATAAGGATGGAAAGGGTGGACAAGGATGAAAAATATTGGCAACGAATGGTTAAAGATAGATAAGGATGGAGAAGGATGGATAAGGACGGATACAAATGGATAAGGATGGATACGGATGGACCAGGATGGATAAGGATGGATAAGGATTGCTAAAAATGGAGAAAAAGGGAAAACATGGATAAGGATGGATCAAAATGGATCAAATGGAAAAGGTTGGACAAGAAAGGATAAGGATGGATAAGGATGGACGAGCATTGATAAGGATGGATACGGATGGACAAATATGGGTGAGGATGGACAAGGATGGATAAGGATGGATAAGGAGGGACAAGGATGGATAAGGATGGATATGTATGGATGAGGATGGATAAGAATGGACAAGGATGGATGAGGATGGATACGTATGGATAAGGATGGAGAAGGATGGATAAGGATGGACAAGGATGAAACAAAATGAAAAAGAATGGTTAAGGATGGATAAAAATGGATAAGGATGGATAAGGATCGCCAAGCATGGAAAAGAATGGAAGAGATTTTTTAAGGATGGTTAAGGATGGATAAGGACGGAAAAAACATGTAAAAGGATGGATAAGGATGGACAAGGATGGATAAGGATGGGGAAGAATGGATAAGGATGGATAAGGATGGGGAAGAATGGGTAAGGATGGATATGGATGGACAAGGATGGACACGGATGGATAAAAATGAATAAGAATTGTTAAGGATGGACGAAGATTGATAAAGATGCATAAGGATGGACAAGGAAGGATAAAATTGGATAAGGATGGATAAGCAATGGATAAACATAGATAAACATGGATAAGGATGGATAAGGCCGGTTAAAAATGGATAAGGATGGATAAGGAGGGATAAAAATGGATACGGATGGATAAGGACGGACAAGGATGCACGAGGATGGATAAGCATGGGGAAGGGTGGATAAGGATGGATAAGGACGGATAAAAATGGATAAGGATGGATAAGCATGGGGAAGGGTGGATAAGGATGGATAAGGACGGATAAAAATGGATAAGGATGGATAAGCATGGGGAAGGGTGGATAAGGATGGATAAGGACGGACAAGGATGCACAAGGATGGATAAGCATGGGGAAGGATGGATGAGGATGGGCAAAGATCGATAAAAATGGATAAGGATGGATAAGGACGGACAAGGATGCACAAGGATTACAAGGATGGATAAGCATGGGGAAGGATGGATAAGGATGGATAAAATGGAAAAAAATGGATACAGATCGAGAAGGACGGACGAGGATGGATAAGGTGGACAAGGGTTGATAAGGGTTATGCAAGAATGATCCGGTCACACGTGTAGCAATCATTAGCTGGGAGCCTCAGTTTCAATGTGGGTCTCCCATCTACATCCGATGTTCACCTAAGCTGCCCACTGCAACAGCACTGTGTAGGTGCCCACCTGCATGACTTCTGAGGTTCACAAACTGCATATGTAATTACATGTTTTTGTAAAGTCCAAATTGCACTGTCCAAACTGAACCCGCAAAACAACTGCATGTTCTGCCCTCAAATGTTTGATCACGATTGGTTTGATGTACTCTCAGAATGGCACACCTATAGATTGTGCTGCTCCTTCAGCATTACATAGCCAATCATGCTGCATCAAATAGTGGTTGACTTCCTTCCAATTTGATTAAGAAAAGTCCTCTCTCAATGGAATTCGGTTGTGGTGCCTTGCCACCCATGGTCAAGTTTCCCGCTTCCTTCACCACCTTGGGTCGACTTCCAAAACTTGCCACGCGATGCTTTGAAAAATCCATCATGTATGTCACACACTGTTGACAAATACCAATAGTACCGCACAAGGCCGTGGCAGAAACTTCCAAAATAAGAAACCTATAGGAAGAGAGGTTGGGTTGAGATGAGCTGATGGTCAGTGATGGGTGGTTGGTGATGATGCTGATGGTGATGGTGATGATGCTGATGGTGATGATGCTGATGATGCTGATGGTGGCGATGATGGTGATGATGGTACTGGTGATGATGGCAATGGTGATGATGGTAATGGCGATGATGGCAATGGTGATGATGGTAATGGTGATGATGGCAATGGTGATGATGGCAATGGTGATGATGGTAATGGCTATGATGGCAATGGTGATGATGGCAATGGTGATGATGGCAATGGTGAGGATGGCAATGGTGATGATGGTAATGGTGATGATGGCAATGGTGATGGTGATTGATGAATATGGTGGCTGTTGCTGATGATTCAAACAATGATCATGAGTGTGATGATGATTGTGAATATGAGTGTAGTAATGATATGTGATGATGTGTGATGATTGACTATGATGGATGCTGGTAGATGCTGACGGATGATGATGATGATGATGATGATGATGATGATGATGATGATGATGATGATGACGATGATGATGATGGTGATGATGATGATGATGATGATGATGATGATGGATGCTGATGGATGATGATGGATGCTGATGGATGATGATGGATGCTGATGGATGATGATGGATGCTGATGGATGATGATGGATGCTGATGGATGATGATGGATGCTGCTGGGTGATGATAGATGATGATGAAAGATTATGGAAAATGATCGATGATTATGGAAAATGATGGATCATGATGGATGGCGGTGCTTTGTGATGATGTTTGGTTCATTGATGATTTTGTTGATGATGGATGATGATCTTGATGGTGGTGGATAATGGTGCTTTGTGATGATGTGTGTTTGATTGATGATTATGTTGATAATGATGAGGATCTTGATGGTGATGGTGGATAATGGTGCTGGTGGTGATGTTTGCTTGATTGATGATTACGTTGATGATGATTGATAACTGATGATGATTGATCATTGATAATTATTCATAGTGATTGATAGTGATTGATAATGATTGGTAATGATTGATAATGATTGGTAATGATTATGATTGATAATGATTGATAATGATCGATAATGATTGATAGTGATTGGTAATGATTGATAGTGATTGGTAATGATTGATAGTGATTGGTAATGATTGATAGTGATTGATAATGATTGATAATGATTGATAGTGATTGGTAATGATTGATAGTGATTGGTAATGATTGATAGTGATTGATAATGATTGACATATGATGATTGATAATGATTGAAAACCGTTGATACGTGATTGATAATGGTTGATAAATTATAATGCAAATAGATGGATCAGATCAGATCAAACCAGATCAGATCAGATCCGATGAGATCGGATAAAATCAGATCAGATCAGATCAGATTAGATCAGATCAAATGAGATTAGATTAGGTTAGGTTAGATTAGATTAGATTAGATAGGTCGATGGGTGGTGGTTGATCGATCAGTTGATTGGTTGATTGATTAAATAGCTGATTGGTTGATCGATTAGTTGATTGGTTGATTGGCTTGTAGGTTGGTAGGTTGGTTCATTGATGGATTGATTGACTGCTGCTGATGATGATGTTCTTCGTCTACAGTCTCGATCTGTTTCTGTTGGAACATCAAAACACTTCGCGACCACCTCGGCTTTTCACAATTTTGAGTTGCAGGTGTGCTTCTCGCCAGAGCTGCGTGCACTTTTCGTCAACTTCCAAAAGTGCCGCCACCCTCAGGTTCTTTACAATTTTGACTTGCAACTGCTTCGCGCAGAGGCGTGCAGTTCTCGCTGATCGCTGTGAGAGCAGACCTCCACACAGGCTGCTTTGCCGAGCAAACTTTTCGACCATCCTGGAGCACAAATCCATTGCACAAAAGAGCATTTCACGCAATTCCAATCAGTCGCATAAGCACATCTCTCTTGACATCTCTTCCTCTCTGCCTCTTCTGACAGACTGATTGACTACCTACTGCAACTTTCCATAGATCGTTTGACATCCAAACTTCCTTCGATTACACCATTATCCCCCCATGTGGATAGCTCACCGAGTTGTACAAGTCCATATCGTACTTATGCCATTGAACGGAACCAAGGGTAGCCACATGTAACCACTATACCAAGGCACGCAAAAATTCAATGTAAAGGCAACAAAAAAAGGAGGATTGATATGGATTGATAGCATGAGAACTGGCCAATGAGACGTGTACCATCTAGCCTGGATGTTCGCCCATCATCTGTTTAGGCCCTTTTGAGGGTGTGGTTGACGTTTGACTACGCTTTTCTGAAGGTTTCATTGGGTTTCACCCGGGTCTCGTAGGTTTTCCGTGGGTTTTCTAGGGGCATTAGAGCTTGATTTAGGTTTCTTCCTCGCTTCACTGGGATTTCTTTAGGGTTTCATTGGGATTGACAGTTTATGCTTCAAGATCTAGAGATGATTTAGGCTTTTCATTTCAGATTTTAGATTGTCAAAGGATGTCAAAGGGCTTCATGCTCCATTGGGGTTTCATTGCGGTGATACAAGGATGTGATCAGATTCCAACAGGAAGATAGGCGTTGCTTCCAATGCCCAGCAGGCAAAAGCAAGAGTTACAGCGGACATGTAAATTCATTTCGCCTCAAAACACTCATGCCAAAGCTCTTTGCAATTCCTAACTAGTGGACATAGATAGATAGTGTCCGAAGTGGGGCGGTAAGCATTGAGGGTGAGAGTGTGTTGGGGCGCACAAGAAATCTTCTTGGCCTCAAATGTGCTATTCTAGGGCACGTCCCTTCGCTGTAAGTAGTCAGCCCCGACAGAACAGTGAAAATTTGGCATGATAGCCGCCCATCAGGTTTTCTATTTGCTACTGCAAATATGTATGCAAATGTATGTGTGTATATAAATATATACATATATATGATTATGTTTATGCTTGCATATACATCTACATGTCTGTGGATGTCTGTGTATAGCTCTATGCATGAATGCATGAGTGTATGAGTGCATGTATGGATAAACACATACAGAAATGATCAATGATCAATCAATTATGAATACATGCATGTGTATACATATATATATATGTATATATACATTGCATAATGTATCATACTGTTGCATATCTGATTAGATTATGTTCAAGAACAAAATCCAGCTGTTGAAATTCAATTCTACCTTCAGCTCTGTGCCAAACAAGCGGCAGAACCCTCAACAGCGGTTGCAATGCGGTACCATGCCACAGCCTGGCCACAGTTCGACCAGTGGGTTCATTGGGGCCCCAATGGGAGTAAGGAAGCAGCTTTCAGTCGATAAGCAGGTGCAGGGCAGTAGAGATCCTGTCAATCCGTCCATGAACTCCGTGCAGTTTCGTTTCTTTAGAAGAACGCATCTCAAAACAAACGGTAGTGAAAAACCGTAGGGAGAAATGCCCTTCAATGACTTGTAATCACCACCGTGTCATGTTGCACCCAAAGTGCAGAGTGCAACTTCCTTTAGCCAATCTTCTTCTTGAAAGCACGATATTTCACAAGGTAACTACTCTAACTGTTTGTTTCTTGGGGCCATGTACCCACATATAACACAGTCAACATCTGAAAACCTGACCAAGTGTCAAACAGGTTCAACAAGAACACCCAGATCACCCAAATCGAAAACTGGGAGGCAACAATTCTGAATCTCAAGGTGCGGACTACGGGAAACTCAAGAGACCTTTGTAAAGCATGTAAGAAACTCCCGTGATGCACGACCATTGACACTCATTTGTAGATTGACGCTTTTGTGGGATACTGTGATAAAATGCTCTTGTAAAGCATGTTGCACAAAATTTGTGTAGAACGCTCTTGCCAGCCACTTTTGTAAAAATCTTGCAGCAAAGTCTTATGTATATAGCTCGTGAGGGACATTCTTGCGAAACAACCTCTGGCTGGATACTCCGGTGCAGTAGGACACTCTCCTACACACTGATGGGAAAACTCGAGCTCTTGCGGAACAGTCTTGTGGGACACTCCTGCAGGACAGTCTTGTAGCACAATTCTGCTCCGGTGGGACAGGGCAATTAAATAATGTTGTAGAACAATGTAAAACACTCCTGGAGGACATTCGGACACTCTGAAGCACGTGAAGGACACACTTGTGAAACCTGCTTGGAAGAGGACCAAACACTTTTGGTAAGTCGCTCTTGTAAGGACAGTCTTATGGGACGCACTCCCACTGGAAACTCTGGCAGCTAACCCTTGTAAAACGCTGATGTGAGACACTCTGTTAGGAGACTCTTGCAAACACCCTCGTCTGACACGTGCTTGTAGGACAGTCTGGTCGGGGCAACACTCTTGCAATTGTAGGGCAGTCTTGTAAAGAAAACTTGTAAAACATGTAACATGTAAAACTCCTGCGAAAAACTCTTGCAGGACACTCTTGGATGCGTGCAGAGCAATGCTGGATAATGCTGGTATGTATGACCCGCGCACAGCACTCGCCTGCTCCAAAACTAGATTTCAGTCGTTGCAGAAAAATGCAGTCTTAAAGAATCTTCACAGAGAATTGTTGAAGGGAAACCAGTTGCACACGAACCGCAAGAAATGTGGCAACGGAAGCAGCATGACCGCAGTGATGGTGCTGTGTTCAAGAAACACCGGATAGCAAAAACATAGAAGCTGTTCACAATGAGACGCGAAAAACCAGCCTGATGCAGTGATTCCTCTGCACGGAGTGCTCACAGAAGTGCACGGCATCACATCACAACATGCAGAGGGAAACAAGCAAACGCGGAGCATTTTTTCTTTTGGTATGCTCCCTGCATATGTCCCACTGCAGCGAAATCAAAAAGACATTTTTTGAGTTCCACTGCTCTCATGGACAGGAACTCGTGCACACACTCAATAGCAAAGGCCTTTGCAAAGGCAACAGCTGCGTCTGCTGTACCAAATCCGACTGGCACAACACGATGCACCGAACTACGTGCACATCACAGAAAACGCATTTGGAAAGGTAACAAGCCCTGCACATGCGAAAGATTACAGTTGATCAGTTGGAGTGGAGAAATGGATTTTGAGATGACGATGAAGATAAGTTGAAGGAGGCGGACAAGGCGAGGGCTGCCGAGAAAGCAAGACAGGCTGGATCCACACAGAAACACAAGAACCATCCCCCCCAGAAACATACTTGGACCCACACCCACACACACACACACACACACATGCAGACACCAAAGAACAAACGAAAGCCAACCCCCCTTTTTCATCCTTTTTCCTCGTGTGACTGTGATGTTTTTCTATCAGATCTATCAGGATTATTTTCTTTGCCGTCTTTGTGTCGTGTCTACCAACTGCATCAAATTGCTTAGCGGTACAACACTGACACCGACTGACACCCTTCTTCCATCTTCCCAGGTCGCCAGATTAAGGTGACACTTGCAGCGACACCCCCCAGACTACCTAAACTCACTTTACACACAAACACACCACTAATCAAAGACATGCGAATTTCCGTGGGAAAGATTGACAAAGTACCTTATCACAGTCTCAGCCTTACACTCTCGTAACATTGTCCACGATCCCTATCTGGGTGCCCCTGCACGTGTGAACAAAGCAAACAGCAAAGCCTGAACGCATGGGCGGAGGGCCTCTGCGCCAACATCTCAACATACCCTGCCATTGAGAGCTTGAATTCGGGTGAGTGATGTGATGGGCCAAGAAACCCGTGCCAAAGTGAACAGAAAAAATAGTTGGTTATACGACATTGTCACATCAGAAAATGTTTCTCTAGGCCCAGCTTGGAGGGCTAGTCTTTGGCCAATATTTGAAATAGCCTCCAGTAGCTGAAATCGGCCCTCCAGACTTCCATGAAGAGTTAAAAGATAAGAGTGCGCAAGTGGATGCAAGTAGTGTCCATTGTGGGAAGGGAACACTTATTGGTTCAATGGTGCTGTTGAGCCCCAAAGTGCCTACAACAAGGAGAACTCAAAACGGATAAATTTCTTGACTTTGACTTGAAACATATTGGTACATTCAACAATTATTCTTAAGGATTTCCCAGATCTGGGAGTTGACTCCGCTTTACGCCGCACACTATCTGCAAATCTCATGTGATGGCATCGACACAAAGTACGTCTAATCTTTGTACCTCCGCTGTATGGCAACTCTTTGCCAAAGAACACAGCCAACAGCTCCAGTGGGAACTCTTCAATGTTCCAATGATGAGTAGCCATCAAACAACAGGGTCAGAACAGAATATAACATGATATCATAACCTCTCAAGCCAAACTTCGCAACTTCACCAAGCTTCCCGGCCGACCGCATGGCGAAGTCAAGATGGATGAGGGGATGCGGATGGATGGATGGGAATGTGAATAGCTCGCGCTGCGGCCAGATTTGCGGGAAGCAAATCTCTCAAATCCATCCTCTTCCAACTGCATAAGAAAACTGAATAAATTCACGAAAAAGAAGTGGAAATCAAAATCTGAATGAACATGGAGGCTGAGGCTGCTGCTGCTCTGGTTCTGGCAGTGTTGTTGATATTGCTGTTGATGTTGTCGTTTTGGCGTTCGCGCATGCATTTCTAGTTGGACTCGCCGCAGTAGGTAGCCGTAGATAGCAGTAGGTGGTAGGCACTGGGTAGAAGTCGAAGTGGCGGTAGGAAGCAAAAGGACCCTGCCCGTAGTACCAGTATACAGAAGCAAGAATAGGCGCTGGTGGTGCTGATGGTGCTGATCGTGCTGGTGGTGCTGGAGCAGCAGCAGCGGCATCAGCATTAGCAGCAGCCGCGGGGCAGTGGCAGTTGCAGTGGCAGTAGCAATAGCGGTAGTAGCAGCAGCAGCAGCAACATACAAAAACAGATCCATGTAGCGGTGAGATGTGGTGAGAGTCAGATTAACCCAGCTTTGCAACCCAACAGCAGCAACAAACTTTGGGAACCAAGGTTCCAAGGTTCCCGGAACCCGTGTCCGCCGAGAATTTTCTCGGAAAATGGTGCCACCACCCCCTGCTTCTAGAGATTGAAACCCAAAAGAATCCTGCTGTTGGGAATTAGAAGAAACAGTAGTACTGTAGGAGCAGCGTAGCAGAAACCATTGCAGTAGTAGCAGCGGTAGCCAACATGTCTTAGCGCAATACAAAGGTGTTTCTTGAAATCTAACCGACCTTTTTTTGAAAAAACTGATAACACATTCATCTGACATTTGCTCTAACATGTTTGCAGGGCATATACTCGAACATTTCTTCTGGCGCACAAAATATCCAAAGGCAATGTCTCACACTGTTCTGACATTTTCATGTGAAATGTATCTTGACATATTCATGTGATGTATGTATATATATATATATGTATATGTATATCCTGACACATTGAACAGGGATGACCGTGGCATGTAATCTGGCATTTTGTATAATTCGACCTGCGCTCTGACAGTTTCGTCCAACATCAATTCTGTCAGACATATTCACGTGGCATGTAGTCTCACGTTCTGATCTGACGAGCATTGGGACGTATTGCGCGGAAACCTGGCAATCTGATATGTTCATCATGTTTCATCAGCACGTGGTCTGACATTCACTTTCGTCCTGATCGGGAATACGCAACGCTTTACAGGTCAAAAATTGGCATCAATAAAGACTACTTCACTTTGTACATCAGTACAGAAGTCAACCGACAAAGATGTACAAACCATCCCAAATCGCAGTCGAATTGCGAGGATACAATACTGGTCACATTGGTACGGATCAAAATCCTTCGTCGCCAAAATCGGACAAGGTTGGAATACCAGGGCGAGATCTTAGTTTTACATTGAATCAAGCCGTCCAAGTCCACCCCAAATCTATAGGACAACCTTTACTTGGTCTTGCAAATACAAACACTAGTATTCTCCAAACACCTATCGTTCTATACTTTTCACTCGCACACTTAAAAGAAGAGGACACATGTGTTTTTTGACTTTCTGAGGCAGTTGAGTCATCTTCTTCCATGAGGAATTTCTACTTTGGAATTTACCGGGCTCCCAAAGCTGCTTACAGCTTCCCTACTGGAAAGGCTCACCCTATCTTTGTTGCGATTCAACTGTGACTCTCATACCGGAACTGAAGCAGTCAGTGAAGTTCCAGTGTTGCACATCCTCAATGCTTAAAGCCAAAGCTGCCCGCAACGCCGCAACACATCGCAACACATTTTCAGACCTCTCTGATTCTCTCTGGTACGAAGATTTGCGACTCGCCCCGTGAGTCTAAGGCACCTCGAACCTGGCACTGCAAAGCTTTGAATTCCGAACCCTTCAGGCCAGCCTGCCAGCCTTGTCATGTCTTGTCTACTACGGTGTCCGGTACCAAAAGGATGCCCACCGAGCATGTGGAAGCCATGAACGTCAACACGTTTGGATCATGGTGACAAAATTACAAGTAGCACCAAACAACTGGTAAATGCCCACGACGCAGGAAAGGGCTGAAGACATTGCACCTGCCATGAAATCTGTTTTCCGCTAAAGGGCCACGCCTGCCACGGTTTTTGCGCTAGCAGGACAACTGATGCATCACTGCCAATGCGTTTTGTGCAAAAACGCGAACACAGTACCGCGTCAGCCACGCAAATGAAAGCAAGGATGTCCCAAGCGCCACGTCTCCCACGCGACTATCCATGAAGGTGTCGAAGTATCTGTTGCGCACAAAGTCGACACGCTGCCAAGCCAGGATTTGGAGCCACTTCTCGCAGTGCTGCGCCCAGCATAGCATCGTAGCCTGCACTGATCCACAGAGAACACCTCCGAGAGTCCCGCATGGCCTCGAATTAGCGCGACGACGACAAGACCAAGACCCGACGACGAACGCCATGTAAACGCAGGTCCAACTCCCAGACCCTAAAGAGGGAACCCTTCGCTACGCATTCGAGAAGAACAGTGAAATACATTTATAAATATATTTAAATACATAAAGGACAACACACGCTCAGGCTTTAACGTTGCTCTGTGGTGCAGCATCAACAATCCCAGTCCGTTGACGACAAAATCTAGCGAGTACCTTGTTTGACCTCTTCTTGTTGAAACTTATACATATATATATATATAGTATACATCTATATATATATATATTGATGATTCTTGTCAATTCAGATTGCACTCTAAGCAAACTTGTGTTGAACCCATCACAAATGTCAAAGGCTCCATTGTCTCCTGGAACAAAAAAAACTTCAAGAACATTCCTACAATCAAGGTCGCATTGTTCTGAAACAATGTGCAGCAGAAAAGGAAGCAATCCTACTCTTTACACCTTTAAGTTTGATCGACAAAATGTTTTCCCCATGACCTCGGTAGGACTCCGATGTGTTCCTGAAAAGTAACAGCAACTTATAACATGGTTTAGAGTACCACAAATTACACTTAACCTAATTTCTTTTGCAAATCCGCACTTTGAAACCGCATAAATGTGTATATACGGTTCAAAATCATTGACCATCAATTTGTTGTCAGAAACAAGTCACATTGCAGAACTTGAGTTACCCCCAGAAATCATCCTCTCCAAGGGCTGGTCGCACATACCAATGGATGGTTTTGTCTCTGTGCATAACCTCCCTTCTCTGTATTCATTAAATTCATTCGTTGTATGGTAAGTTTCTGAGTCCGTTTCTGACAAGCTGCTTGAACCCGCAGCTTGCAAAAATCCCACCTTTCTGTAGGTCTCCCAGTGGCCGAAGTGCAGTGAAATCAAACGTCTTGGTATCCTGGAACAAATGGAACACATGCATCATGGGTATTCATGGGTTCGCTGGTTGATGGTGGCTTTGCAAAAGGGCACATTGAAGAACATACGGGCTGGCATTAAAACATGTTGCGCATGCAATTAAAGGGACTTCTGTCGTGATCCTGGGACATCTGGTGGTGCTTGTTCTTGCTGTTTCTATTGTTGGTCATAGTCATAGTGTCCATTGCTATCCATTGCTGCTGTCATTGCTCTTATTTGTTCTTGTTTTGCTGTTGCTGTTGTTGTTGTTGTTGTTGTTGTTGGTGATGGGAGCGGGTTCTTGTTGCTGATGTCGCCGCTGTTGTTGTGGTTGTTGGTAGTCGTAGTAGTCGTCGTCGTCGTCGTCGTCAACGTCGTCGTCGTCGTCGTCGTCGTCGTCGTCGTCGTCATCGTCATCGTCAACACCATCATCATCATCAT
>VSDK01018556.1:118034-128034 GCA_009767595.1 Symbiodinium kawagutii | reverse complement strand
GGTGGTCTTGTCATCGTGGTGTGTCTGCTGTGTTGCGTCGTGTTCTGATACGCTGCCTGGTGTTGTGCAATGCATGCTATGTTGTGTCAAGCTGTGCTGTGTCTGGCCGCTGTCAGTTGCGCCGTGTTGCATTGCCTGTTGCGCTTCTCGTTGTGCTTGTTGCTCCCTTGGGCCATGTGGGTGGGAGTTGCATTCCTTGTCTGTGGGGATGGCGTGACGGTTCACTTACATGCGCAGGCTGTGCTAAGATGGTTGATATGGGGGTTGGACCTACACTTCATGCTGGGGCGACTAAACTACCGCCCTCGCAGCCTGGCAAGATCCTCAAACCATTCAGTAAATGTTGATCATGATTAATTCGTCATTAATCATGATCGTAATATGATCGTAATGATGGTAAACAAATACATTTTATGATTGATGCGATATGATGCTGACAACAAACACTGAAATGACGACGTTGAGAATAACAATAAAGATGAAGACAGCAGCCATGATACAGGAGGACTATGACGAACATGATGATGAATGACGATGAATAACAAATGGATGGATGGATGGGATGGAGAGATGGAGAGATGGAGAGATGGAGAGATGGAGAGATGGAGAGATGGAGAGATGGAGAGATGGAGAGATGGAGAGATGGAGAGATGGAGAGATGGAGAGATGGAGAGATGGAGAGATGGAGAGATGGAGAGATGGAGAGATGGAGAGATGGAGAGATGGAGAGATGGAGAGATGGAGAGATGGAGAGATGGAGAGATGGAGAGATGGAGAGATGGAGAGATGGAGAGATGGAGAGATGGAGAGATGGAGAGATGGAGAGATGGAGAGATGGAGAGATGGAGAGATGGAGAGATGGAGAGATGGAGAGATGGAGAGATGGAGAGATGGAGAGATGGAGAGATGGAGAGATGGAGAGATGGAGAGATGGAGAGATGGAGAGATGGAGAGATGGAGAGATGGAGAGATAGAGAGATAGAGAGATAGAGAGAGAGAGATAGAGGTCGCAGTTGGTTGCTCCGGAGGTGCCCGCAAACAATCTTCGTCCACCATGCAACCCTCAGGCAGCCAACGCAGCTTTGCAACTTGAGAACAATGCAAGATATCAAAACTCTACTTGCCAATACAAAACCAGGCACGAAGTCAGGAGGAACTCACATTCCCAAGGCCTCTTGCACTTGAAGATGATGCTGTTGTCCCTGGAGTCCTATCAGTCTGTGAGGCTGAAGAAACTAGCAACGCTTTGGGAGCTATGTCGTGCTATGCCCGCAAACAAAACTTGGTGGACCGGTGGACCACGCGATATTTCTTTGAGGTACTTTCAAACGTCTGCAGACTAAAAGTGCTTCAGCTAAAACACATCAAAACTAACAAGTCATGGCTGCTTATCACCCATGGTTGCCATGACTTGTTAAACGATGATTCATAGACTTTGGCCGCTCAGCCAGGCGGAGGCAACGCTCCTGAAGACAACTACGGCAAGGAAGCATGCCAGCACCAAAACTGCGTCAACGTTGGGATTGGCAACGACCTGCACGTCAACAGCTCCCTGACTTGAAACGTGAAAATAAAACATGACAATTTCTTCAATGCTGTAAACAAATGTAGACTTTGAGGAATGCTCATGCTTTGACTACACCTGACCAATCTGTATCAGTCCCACTCGATAACACCCTGAGAATGGCGAAATCACATCATGTCGACAATTCTAGACGGCCACCAAACAGGCCACCAAACAAAATAGTGTAGCAAACTGCGGGCAGATTAGCAGGCCGCCATCTTGTTTCCCTGGCCTGCTACAAATCATGCACGACGTTGAAGTTTAGAAACTTCTAAAGCGAACGTGAAAGTTGTGAAAGATAAGCATGTGCTTCTACTTTAGAGAGTCAGACGGTAAGATGAGCTGTAGAGAGTCACACGATAAGATGGGCTGTGCTCACCTCTTGAACCTCTCCTCGTGGAGGGGGTCCATGTCTGCTAAACAAGCTACTTTCCAGGCAAATAAGAAACTCTCCCGAAATTATATCGATAAAAGTTGTTTAATGCTTCATACTCATTTTGCTGTAGAAATCAACTTCTGCAACATATTCCGTGTCTTGAACATAGTTGACACATTTGTTGACCAGAGTGCAGATTGAGGGAGTATCTAAAACATAATTCTTTTGATACCCTGCTTTGGTATCTTTGCTGTCCTTTGTCGTATTGGGTCGAACCCGACCGCTTGTACCTTGCGTGGTGCCCGCCCTTCCAAGAGAATCTCGGATAGTCATTCAAATTTGCCCACCCACAACTTGGTTAGTTCCTATGATGCAAAATCAACTATGCCAGGGTGCAAGCGCAGCTTCACTAAACACTGATCTTTGCCCCTCAGAAAAGCTAAGGCATCTGAGCTGGCTTTTTTCCTCCGTTGCACATGGTTGTTAATCCCCTTGTTGATTTAGCGCCTCATACATGAAAACCCCCTTGGATCTATTTCCAGCTATTTCCTCTATCAAGTTCCTTTGTGAAAGTTTCCCAAAGTAGTTTCGAATCAGCTTGGTAGTAAACTTCCTCATGAAAAGTGTAAAGCCACTGCCTGGTTTGAACTTCGAGAGTGGTGTTCAAAAAATGTTTGCTGCAAATGTGTTTGCCAGGTCTTTTCTGAGCGTTTTTCAGGCCTAGTATGAGGCGGACACTGCAGTGACTACAGCCTTTTCCGCCCACCTCGTAATGGTCTGCTAGCAACTTGCCTTTTGGGCGCCACACTGCTGTGGCCTCAGTAAAACATTTAGATAAATTTAGATTCTAGATTTTCGCAGGCACACAACGAAATCGAAGGCGAAAGTCAAAGCTTCAATGTAAGAAGGGATCCGGTTCAGAATTATCTCATGGTCTCATGGTATCTCTCACATGCTGAGCTCTCCGCTCTCTCAATCACACGACCTCCTGAAATGGATGTCATTTTGTAATCTCGGCGATCCTGCGATGACCCATGACAGCAACTGACACAGGGCGATGTTATGAAAAGAGCAACCATGATATGGATTGAAGCTATGACAACAGTAACCGACTGTAAAAGGGAAAAAAATCCAAAGCCTCTTTAAAAGACACACAGAAAACACTCTCGACCCAAAAGAAAGAGGGGTAACAACTTTGGAAGCCAGAGAAGAAAACTATTCTATAGGTTCTCCATGTTTTGTTCGTGCAGTTTGGTCTCTTTGGCCGTTGTTTCATGTCAAGCCTTTCCGAGAGTTGAATGCACAGGCAATCTCACAAATGTTCCAATGTGTTTGATCTTTTTTGGCTGTGTCTTCTGCATGTGTTTGCTTTCTGCTTCGGAATATGTATATATATAAATAAATATATATATATATACACATGTTTTGTCTTTTCGCTTACCGTTCTCCTGATCTCGGAGTGCTCCTTTGATTTTCACAAGTGTACCCAAACTATCTCGCTTGTGCTGGCACAAACAAAACATGGAACATCGCAATCTGGAAATGCGTATTGGCTACAAGCGAGAAAGTAAAGTCCTTCCAGTGATTACCTTGTTTTGCACCATCTCTTCTCTAATCCTCTCATCTTGCACTCTTGTCAAACCTTTGGTGCCATTGGATCTCTGGGAGCTGGAGTTGGGCTGAGTGACAGCTAAAATTACTACAATCAACGGCCGTGTCACAGGCGAAGCCAGGATCCAAAGCACAATGATCTTCAATGATTTTGCAAATGATTTTCAAGGATGTTCATCAAGGATGTTCATCCTTGTGTTTGCCTTTCAGGTACAAGGATATTAGGCACGGCCGAGACTTTAGACATGAAGCACACAGACATTAGGTGCATCAAGGCCATGCCGTCAGACTTTCATGCATCAAGAACTACAATCTTCCAATCGTTGCCATTCCAAGCTATTCCGTTTTATTCCATACCATTCCATTCCATTCATGCCATTCCTTGCGATCCAATTTGTACAAACTTGCGTTGGTGCCTTCAAACAGGAACAAAAAAATGGAACCGGGTTTTTGGCCAAAACAATGAAACATATAGACATATAGTGACATGGGGCATATATAGATATGCCAGATATGCAAATTGTGCATACTGAAACTATTCTTTTTCGCAAACACCAGGGTAAATGCAGCCACAGTAGGAAGCTCTGCCGTTCGGCATTCTATAAATGCATGACCTCGATGCACTAGAGCACGGCCAAAAGAACTTTGCTAAACTTCAAACGCCTAACTTCCATGCACTTCCTGCAAAATAGTTTACTTATGTTCACTCCCTACAAAGTAGTTCTGCTTTTTCACTCTTCAACTGACTATATTCAACTATTCACTCATGACTCATGCGTGCCATCATTTTGCTATGCCAAGAAATATCAGCGAGCAGGTGAAACATTGTGAACCCTACAAAATCAAGCGCTTCTCGTGAAAGCAGCCTATGAGATCATGGACGCTGGTTCTGCCCTAAAATCAGGAACTGTTGATTTGTTTCCTCCAAAGGTCTGTAGACTACTTGATCGTCGGACTATTTAGACACTTGGCAAATGTGTACACTAAGTATTCAAACAAAGGTGTGCAAAAGAATTCAACTATTCAGGATATTCAGAATATTCAGAATATTCAGAATCGCACAACTTCGTCAAAAGGATTGAGAAGTGGGTAGCAGTGGAAGCTGAGAACAGTCCTGACGAGTGCTTACTGCCTCGGAGATCAATTTGGCAGTGCACCGCTTCAATGCATACGAATTTCCCCTTAAAGGGGGAAAAAAACAAGAAAAACAATCCTCAGTGAATTGCATTGAACATGTTGCACTTGCAGTATTCTCGCCATCCCAATTGCAATATTTCAACTTCAGCTGTGTTTTGTGTTCTGTGCAGGATGTGCTACGCAGATTTTTTTTCACATATTTGTTTTGCTGTTGTTGAGCCTAACATCCCGCGAAGAAAACCAAACATGGTCATACATTGTAGTCATTTGTAGTCCAAATTGTAGTCATTCTGTACTTTTTCACTCCTCCATCTGCATAGGGCAATGCTGAGTGCCAACGAGTAATGGCCTTCCGGCTCGGTCTCGCAAGGTTTGCTGCAGACTGTTAGGGTCATCCTGAGCGCTGCAAGATGCTGAAAGAGTAAGCCGAATGCCGCCGAATGCTGCCGAATGCCGAAAGAAAATGCGATGATAGCTTCGGGCAAAGATCAGGTGTCATAAGCGTCTCAGTGCTTAGGATCTCTTCATATCTCTTCTCTTGCCCAAAGTGTTTGCCACAAACAACAAGCACTTGTCAAGCCGACATGGCTCTTTATCTCTCTCATCTTAAACTGTTCCTCCCCCTGCCGTTCCTCTCCCTATGCCCTGGCAGCCCCACCCTAACAAGAGTGCCAAAATGAGTTCCATCGCTGCCGTAGACCTCCTTGGCCTGGAGCGTGCCGAGTCTCCATCACCCCTGCCGACCCTGTCATATTACAAATGATATAAATATATATATATATATATATATGTACATCATAATATTGCTAATTACATCGTGGTACATCATATTGATCTGACTACCCAAGAGTCGCAGAAAACACCGGTGGAGCTGCAAGAAGACAAACGATTTTCTCTAGAATAGAATGGAATAAATAGAATAGATATGAATAGATGGCAAGGGGATCACCTGCGCCCCTACCGATCGGTCACATTCGCTCCTACCCAAAGAAGGTCACCTGCGCCCCTACCCAAGGTCACGTGCGCCCCTGCCCCAAGGTCACCTGCGCCCCTACCTGGGTACCCTGCGCCCCTCCCCTGTTCGTGCCTGGTTGCGGGTGGGATGGGGGTGGGTGGGGTGGGGTGGGATGCTACCGTTCGCTAACGCGTGGATCGTGGGCAAATGTGGGGTGGGGTGGGGTGGGGTGCTACCGTTCGCTACCACATGGCGCGGTGGCATACAAGCACAGAATGCATTTCAGAAACTCGTCTCCAGAACAAATTACAAATGACCGGGCGCAACAAAACAGCTATCACCTCCTACCAGCAAAAGTGACATCACATCCTGCACTCCACCGCAAAAACAATCACACGCAAAAACACACATGCACTAGGACAACGCTACGGTCACAACCCCGGATCAACCCTCCAACCTCGCATAGCTTTTCCTGCAAAGACACTCACAACCACAAACATATCTACCGGAACCTTGAAGCCATCCGAAACAATCTCTGCCTACCAATTGAAAAGCAGACAAGGTCACCCGCAAAGCTACCTGCTTCACCTGTGCCGCTACCTTCAGCAAAGTGGAAACGAGCCTGAAACCTGGACTGGACGGGTCACCTGCGCCCCTACCCGAGTCACCTGTGTCCCTACCCAAGGTCACCTGCGCCCTACCAACACAAGGAGGTAAGGGACACACGGCACCACCGAGGTGGGGGTACAGGCGACCCTCGTGCCTTGGAATAGATCATAGAATCCATCATCGTCCGAAGGAAAAAATAACATCCCTCAACTTGGGGTGTTGGTACTGCAATGTTCGTTCTCTTGGCACTAGGACTTTTTCAAAAGACCAACACCTCGTGGGGAACTGATTCTTGAATGAAAAAACACAGCAAAGAAACCAATATCGGTATCTACAGCCTTTTATGATCAAAAGGGGCTAAAAACCCAAGGTGTAAAGAACCATGGTATTTCCAGTAGATACAGTAGTGATGGATATATCGCCCCTTGCACATGACTTTCAAAGTAGTGCTGCAAAATGCGCTGCTGAAGTGGTTCCCCCAAATGGTTCTTTACCTTTTTGAAGAAATGTTGTATTGGTGCGTTCAAATGCTTTTACCCTTGTACAAGTAAGATTGCGTAAAGTGATATCACACTTTGTTGAAAGCCTACCAGGTCCTATCATCTCTTTTAGAACCGTGGCCTTCTTATACGTCCAAGTGTTCTAATGCAGTACTGCACAAGGAAGGCATTTGTTAGAGTTTTGTTCTCAAAATATTTCTGTACTTTGTTCAGGGCATGCAAGAGTACTTTCAAAGCACGTTCTTCGAGGATTACTTCAATGTGTCAAAAGAACTCTCTTGTTGAAGAGGCAATTGTTTCTTTAGGTAGTGCCACGCGATAGTGCACAAGGCATTTACAAGAGGATTGTTTGTAAGAATATCATATTGCATAGAAGGAATGCTGCAATGTTCTTCCTGAGAAGTGCATACTGTGAAAGCAACTCTTGTGTAAAGTCTCGTGCGCTAAATTATTGAAACAACTGCCGCACTCTTTTGGAAGCCTAGAAATGTGCCCTGCGGGTTCAGTTCCCAGTGCCTTACAGTGTGCCCTACGGGCATTGCATGAAGCGGTACTCAGCCGACTGGGTTACAGCCGGTTCCAAAGGCTGCGATCTGAAGAAATCCAAGCTGTCCAAACTCCAAACCACGGCGACCAAAAACAACATAGCACAAAAGAATGAAATTTAGCAGTGTGCTCAGTGTGCTCAGTGTGCTCCCCAGGAAACCAACAAAAGAGAACGCACAAAAACTCAGCACCTACTCAGGACAGTTAAGTGCGTAGATTGTAAATCTTTGTACTTTGGCTTTTGTTGGTGCATACCATGGTCTTGTGCACATTGGTGACACATTGGTGACACATTGGTGACACATTGGTGACACAGGTCCTTTTTTGCTGTTGCTTTTCTGTCTTGGTGAGTAGTGGCATGGTGATCCATGATGTATTTGTGCTTCTGGATTCTCAGCCACACGCACCCAGGGTGAGTTGAACCCACATCGTAGAGGGTTGCTGGGGCTGATACAAAGTTTTATATACACCTCAATTTCTTTTGCAAAAAACAAGTCAGCAAAATTAGCCACCCCTCGAAAGTAAAACACCTGAACCCTACCAAACTCCAGCTATGAAAGCCAGGTTTCTTCGTCCAGGACATTTTGCGCGAGATCATTGACTTCTGGTCATACAATGATTTAGTGATACATAAGTCATAAGTCAATCTTGAAAGGTTCGTCAAACCCTAACAGTAAGTACTCCTCTGCTGACACAATCAACAACAAAAGAGAAGTTTGGCTTCCAAATGGAACAATCTGCGAAAGCAGTTATGAAGTGATGCAATGATTGCTATGCTGCTATGCGAGGTAGGGAACAAACATGAACAAACCATTGAGATTCGCCTCTTAACATTGCCAATTGATATCCAATATATCCCAAAATCCTTCCCCTTGCTGAGGACCGGGACGTCAGTGACAATGGCCAACAATGTGCCTGACATGAACCACTGAAACCCATGAGGCATTGAGTTCCCTTTTTTTGAAGCCTCTGAGTTTCAGTTCCCCTTCTGCACAGAATTCGCCAGAGACAATTTGTGGAGAAAAGTTCGTTTAGAGAATGAGAGACATTGTCAAAAGTAAAAAGCAGTCCTTCAATTTCAGTCTCGCCGCTCTCGCCTGCACTGTGCAGTGTGATCTGCACTTTGCTCACTCCATTCTCCCGGACTAGTGACGCCGTTAGCAGCGGAACACCTGCGACAACATGAATTGATGTCAAACTTGTTGCAGAGCGTCACGAAATGACAGGAAGGTATACCACGGTGTACTGGTATCTTTGCATGGCATGCCGGTCTGGTTGTGAGAAGTTGCAAACATATTTCGCTTGTTTCAATTCAAACGTCAAACATTTTGGCAAATGCGATGAGGCTTGCGGCCTAAAGCTTCACTTGACGTTGAGTAGAGCGAAGCCAGGTGCAACATGAAAATGATTCAAAACCGTCGATTTTGCACTAAGCATATTGCATGTCTATCACGTTTACAAAGAAATGAAGCACAATAAAGCAGGACACACAATACATAATTCATGCAACAGGCTTTAGATAGTTTGCTGAAAACCGTCTACCGAATGAGATTGTGTGTTGACACGTGCCTTCGTTTGCTAGGAATATACATGCATGCGTGTCTGTCTTGCATAGAATGCATGTAATGTACGTAATGTATGCAAGGCATGTAATGGTGGGTATTGGAATGGAAGGGATAAATGGAATGGAATGGAATGGAATGGCATGGGATGGAATGGCATGTGATGGAATGGAATGGAATGTACTGCAGCATAACATGATGAAATAATCTGTGGTGTAATGTACTGTAGTGTAATGCAATGTAATGTAATGCAATCTAATGCAATGCAATGCAATGTAATGTACTGTATAGATGTAATGGTAATGGTAATGGCAATGGTAATGGTAATGGCAATGGCAATGGCAATGGCAATGGCAACGGTAATGGTAATGGTAATGGTAATGGTGATGGAATGGTAATGGTAATGGTAATGGTAATGCTAATGCTAATGCTAATGCTAATGCTAATGCAATGATATGATATGATATGATTTGATATAATTTGATATGGTATGGTATGGTATGGTATGTCTTTGATGTTTGCATTGGGGTTGTCTTTACAATTGCATCTTTTCTTGCGTTTTACTGCCTCGACTTGGTCTCTGAAAATCTCCGAAAGGATCGATGAAGGCTACTCTTCCATTCTCAACTCTTTCTCCCTTTCTCAACTTCTCTCTCTCTCTCAACTGAAGCGCTTGCTTCCGGCCTGAGAGTCCCAAGACATCCACTTCGAACTGCTCGTGGCCCGTCAATGGCGAGACAGGTACAGCCAAGCGCGTATGCGCTGCAGGGATCACCAAAGGAGGATAAATCGTTGGGAGCTCCGGGTACCAATTGTCACCTGGATTCCCAGGCGTTCCCGAGCAGAATTCTCAGCAAGTTCTCAGCAAGTCTCTAAACACTTGGCATCTTTAATCTTACGGAGCACCCTAATCTTAGACTCTGGTTTGTGTGTGTGCCCTTTGTTCAGTAGAACATTGTATTTCAAATGACTCTTGCTTTGTGGAGTTCTCATTATCATTACAATACATTCTTACCCAAATATTGGAGTCATAACTTTGTCTTGCTCATGAATTCCCTATATAGTATAATCCTTCTCAGACCGTTTTTTTTTTAGCATTGTGGAGCGGTTTTACATCTAATTGTCGATTCAGCAGGCATG
>VSDK01018556.1:73188-92786 GCA_009767595.1 Symbiodinium kawagutii | reverse complement strand
ACAATGAGGACAAGCGCTCAATGAAGAGGGCAAGAGAAGACAAAGAGGCTGCTGACAAAGCCTCATCAAGCTGATCGCCAACAAGAAGGCATCAGATGACAATGGCACCCCAATGGTTCACAATGCATCGACAGTGAAGCCCACGACACCAAACAATACTGCACCACGAGCTGACAATGAGATGACAATGTGGATCGTGCCGACCTTTCTTTCTGGTCACAATGACCATGCACTGTACAGGAGACAAAGCACAACATATACAAGTGAATGTAAATAGTTGAACAATCATTGAAGACAATATGGGATGTCAATGGATGATCGACAATGTTGGTAGTATACAATTTTTAACGGTGTGATTCACAAAGGAATCAAACCGAGGGACGGTGTTAAGATACAATGTCCTACAATGTACATGGCAGAGTTGTACAATATCACAGCACATACACAAAGCCTCAACAATGGCTTTGGCTCAAGGACAAAAAGAACAGAGTCACAAGTGCGTGCAGGGTACAAGCGGTACGATAAGCAAAACCACCCAGTGATACAATCAGGGTAGAAACAACAGTGAAACTTTACAGGATAGATAGATAGATAGACAGATGGATGGATGGATGGATGGATGGATAGATAGATAGATAGATGGCAAATAGACAGATAGACAGATAGACAGATAGACAGATTGACAGATAGACAGAAAGACAGATAGACGGATAGACGGGTGGACGGGTGGACAGATAGACGGATAGATGGATAGACAGATAGATAGATGGATAGATGGATAGATGGATAGATGGATAGATGGATAGATGGATAGATGGATAGATGGATAGATGGATAGATGGATAGATGGATAGATGGATGGATAGATGGATAGATGGATAGATAGATAGATGGATAGATAGATAGATAGGTAGATAGAGAGACAGATAGATGGACAAATAGACAGATAGATAGCTAGATAGATAAACAGATAGATAGATGGACAGACAGACAGACGGACAGACAAATAGATGCATGCATGCATGCATGGATGCATGGATGCATGGATGCATGGATGCATGGATGCATGGATGCATGGATGCATGGATGCATGGATGCATGGATGCATGGATGGATGGATGGATGGATGGATGGATGGATGGATGGATGGATGGATGGATGGATGCATGGATGGATGGATGGATGGATGGATGGATGGATGGATGGATGCGTGGATGCGTGGATGCGTGGATGCGTGGATGCATGGATGCAAGGATGCATGGATGCATGGATGTATGGATGCGTGGATGCATGGATGCATGGATGCATGCATGTATGCATGGATGCATGGATGCATGGATGCATGGATGCATGGATGCATGGATGCATGGATGCATGGATGCATGGATGCATGCATGCATGCATGGATTCATGCATGGATGCATGGATGCATGGATGCATGGATGCATGCATGCATGCATGGATTCATGCATGGATGCATGCATGCATGGATGGATGGATGGATGGATGGATGGATGGATGGATGGATCAGTAGATAGGTGGATAGGTAGATAGGTGGATAGGTAGATTGGTGGATAGGGAGATAGGTAGATAGATAGATAGGTAGATAAGTAGATAGCCAACCGACGCTTCCACCAAGCAGTACAATCAAGCATCATAGCCACAACAAACATACAATGTAGACTTCGTCTAGCATCAAAATGCATCAAAGCTCACCCAACAATCTAAACATACCATTTATGCTGCCGATTTTAGGGACGTATGAACCGTGTCTTTTTGGGTGTTTTGTTTGGGGTCGAAGGGTGTACACCAACACGAACTGCCTGTGGAGTACCTATGCCTGATGCAGTTTTACCTTCGGCCTACGGGAAGCGTACTTGTCAGAAGGTTGCCCTCCAGGCACAATCAAGCTCACAAATACCATCAGGTTGCCTATGCGATGTTGCCTACGCAGAATGCCTATGCAGGCCTACGCACCAATACGAATTGCCTTCGTGGTGAACTTTTAGTTCCTTTTTGTTTGAATTTAAACTTTGCAAACTGAACACTGGGCTTTGCAGCAAATGGAAAAACTATTTGTACCCAGCACTACATGCCTCACCGAATGTTGAGAAGAAATATAGAGAGCTGGGGACTCTGAGCATGCGCTTTTTTCTCAAGTTGCAAGATTCGAACTGCTGATCCAAGCACCTCAGCATCTAGATTTGAAACAACGAAGAAGAAATACTGAAGAAGAAATAGTACTAATAGTAAAGTTTGGATTATAAGATTATCTTTGTAATCTAACTATTATTGGTAGTCATGTCCGAATGGAAAAATCTGTATACATCTGCCGAACAACATAAATAATTCTGCATCGCGTACAGTATACGATTGTAAATGTACATTCTTGAATATATATAAATATATCGCACAAAATCCAGCATAGAACTGATGGAACATTCAATTTGACTGCGCACCTTGGGAGCCTGTCCCTGGTCTTGACTTGATCCTGCCGCAAACTCAAGATGTGGATCCAAATGAATAAAATGAAGTAAAATGAATAAAGTGAAAGAAAATTTGAATTTATGAAAAATTGAAAAACAAGTTGGATCGAGCCTCTCTTTTGCGTTGCTTGGAGCGCTGTAAAGACCTTGAGCGTTCTCGACTGGGCCGCGGCGACAAAGATCTGGACTGCAAGCGTCGCAAAGATTGAGACTTCGGGGACTCAGCGTCCTGGGGGGGCTGTCCTTTGGGTCATGCGGAACGCCCATTTGAAAAGCTCAATCATTTGACTAGTCACTTGATGTCTTAGCCTACTAGTCACTTGATGTCACTTGATGTCACCTGATGTCACCTGATGTCACCTGATGTCACCTGATGTCACTTGTTGTTGAAAACCAAACAGATTCAATTGTAATTCAACTTCTGCAGTACAGAGGGATGTTAGGATGTCACAACTGTGACAGCGGAAGGGTCAACGAAAAGAATGTGGTACATTTTTGGATCACCAAAATGCTCTCGTACGAAAATGTCGCCAGTGGGGGTTCCAAGATAGTCTAGAGCATGAAATTGACATGCTCCAAGACCTTGCCATGGATAAACCGAAATTGTGTTGCGAGCGGATGGATTTCTGGGGATGAGAATCTTCTGTGGGACTCCAATTCAATCAAGTCCTATGCTATGGATCCTGACAGAACGGTCAAACTCTTGTAAATAGTTGTCAAACTTATTGTTGGCAGTTTTTGTGGTGCATGCTGCTATTCAAGGGCATTGAAGGAATACTAAGCCTAGAAAGAAAGTATCCCCGTCCTAGGAGGGAATAAAAACCCCGGGAAAAAATGGCTCAGCCAACACTTTGCTCCTTGTGCGCCTCAACCGTCTCAGGTGAGTCCGGGACTTGCCCTGTTTGCTCCGTCTCCTCGGAATGAGGTCATGAAGGACAAAGCCAATGAATGCCAAAGAAGCCATTGAAAGATCCAAAAGAACAAGCCATTGAAAGCAACACATAACACATACGTGTGTGGTTGTGATCTAGAAGCTGCTTCCTTGAAGTTGTGGGATGTAGTGGGTACATGAGTGGTACATGAGTGTTGCGAATCAGGTGGAATGAAAACACATAATTCCGCCATCCGCTACAGTAAATTGATTTAATCTTCGCCTCTGTGTACTGTGTACATTTAATTTTCGCCTCTGTGTACACATTGTGAAAGAAAGTTACGAAGCCACTTCTGTCTGTGCACTCTTTCTTCTCACAATCCTAGTGAGTCACCTGCGCGGTGTTCTGCCCTCACGAACCTCGAGGTCATGAGGGTCCTTTACAGGGGAACGACGAGACCAGAGCCTTGCGAACACTACCTGGCAACTTAAAACAAAAATATGGAAAAAATGATTCAAAATTATGAAATTGTTTCGTTTGAAAAGGCTTGGTCGAATGAAAATGCTAAAGTTCACCACGACAGGCAGCACTGGCAGGCTCTGGAGTCATCGCGCTCGAAAAGGTGCCAAGTCTTTGACTGGAAAACATGATCTCAAGACAACCCATTCCGGTAATCTTAACGGGTGTCGGAAGGTCTATGTACAAAGCACAATCCTTCTATACTTGCTGTCAAAAAACATAGCACAGGTTGACAAAATAAATACTGTGACGGAGTGAGTTCAACTGCGCTGACATTGCGTCTGTTCATAGCTGAATGGTACACCACTCCGAAATCAACCCGGCCAAGCAACTGTGCACAAGTATAGATGGGGTGACTTCAACTCAAATGAAACAAGTTTGAATCAAATTGAGCCGAATGGGGGTTGCCTGAATTCTGTAGCGCACAGGAAAACGCTATGATTCGTGGCAACCCCCGTTCACCAACGTGCTTGCAAATCAAATAAGGAGCCATTGGATAACAAAGACTGTTTGCTAAGTTGCACATGTCTACTAATACAAATATAAATAAATTATGGATATACATACATATATACACATATATATATAGCTATGCATACGTACCGTAACTATATATAGTGACGGACAATCACTTAGAACTAAATTTGGAAAAAAAATTAACACAGACTTTGTCGAGATGGAACTAACGCGTCTGTGGGATACGAGCCTCACACTTAGAACTACGGGAGATCTATGGAATCAATAAAACAAACTTGTACCGTTACCAGCGTTCCCTTGTGAGACCTCACACTTAGAACACGCGCAACTATATGGGGTGATGCAATTCAAATCGCATGTGTTGTTTTCTATGATCTCAGTATGGGAAGATTTGTTGATACAAACTGAATGACCGTGATCACTTCCTACCCTTGCGAGGCTTCACTCTTAGAACATGCACACCGGGCCATATAATGTTTTTTTATCGGGATTCATTTTGAAACAAAAGAATCCAACATATGAAGCTGAAACTATCCTTTGCAAAAAGTCCGGAAAATGATTCTCCGCATTTCTCCTATTGAAAATGCAATGTAGATCTTGCAGCAAATTGCCTGATCAAGGATCCCTCGGTATTAAGCCAGAACCTGGCAGAAGTAACCCTAAACTACGTACCCTTGCGCACAACACATGAAGTACTCTAAGTCCGGAGGCTCTACCATGCAATGCTCTACAAATCTAGTTTTGCTCTTGCACAGGTGAAAGTTGCATGCCCGTTTATTTGTGTGCGAAGCTCTGTGCCATGTAGTTTTAGGTATGTATGTTTTACAAGAGTTCATGACGAAAGCGTCTCACAAGGGTGTCCCACAACCATGTGTCACAGCATACAACAGGTGTTCTAAGTGTGTGGCCTTTGCAGCTATATCAACAGATTTCAAAGTTAAAGGTTGCCTTACAAGAGTGCCTTGCACGTGTCAAGTCAAGATTGTCATGCAAGAGTGTCAATCCTAGAGTTGCATTTGCAGAGTGTCCCACAAGATTAAAATTATCATAGCATACAACAGATGTTCTAAGTGTGGGGCCTCTGGAGCTAAATCAATAGATTCACAAGTAAAACAATGTCTAAGAACAATGCCTTACAAGAGTGTCAAGGCACTGCAAAATGATTTTACAAGAATGTCATGGTCAGAAGGCTTCACACCAGCGTCCCACAAGAGGGTCATAGCGTACAACGGGTGTTCTACAGCGTTCCATTGTGTTTTGGATTTAGGCATGCTTTAGGCATGCTTTCTTTCAAACAGCGTTTACATTGTGATTTGACATCAAAAAGGGTGGAGGCATGCTTTAGGCATGAGATTGTCGGGTACCTGTAGGTGGAAGCGGCCTGCATTAGAAGACTCCATAATAGCGTAATTTGTGTCCAACCATGCCCTGTACAGAGGCTTAGTCAGGGTCTGCACAGTGATGGCAAGTGTGAGGTTTGTTTTCATGGAGAGTGGCAAGATCGGCAGCTCGCAGCCATGTGCGGTGCAAGGGCTATATAGGTCCCAACGTTGCATGTTTGATCCTTACATTGTTACGGGGTCCCAATGTTGGAGACGATGAACAGATGGAGCTTGGAGATCCCGGAACCAAGTTGTTCTTCCAATGAAACGAAGCCGCCCATGAAATTTTGGCGGCCTTAGAGGTACATTGATCTATCTCTACAGAATGCAGTAAGAATGCGGCTAAAACATATGTAGATATGTTTACATGAAAAACAAGGCATGGCTTTTCTGAAACAATGTTGATGTCAAGATTTTTTTTTGCGAACTCGTGGATGCATTTATGTTCAATCTGTTGCAGTACTGCGGATGTTGCTTCTTTGGGCGGCTTACAGCTAAATCAAGAGATTCACAAGTCAAACAAAGTCTAAGAACAATGCCTTACAAGAGTGTCAAATCCAGATTGTCTTACCAGAGTGTCATGCCCAGAGTGCTGTACACCAGTGTCCAACAAAGGTGTCATAGCATACAACGGATGTTCTAAGTGTGGGGCCTCTGCAGCTAAATCAATAGACTCACAAGTAAAAGACTGTCTAAGAAAAATGCCTTACAAGAGTGTCAAAGTAATACGGTTTTACAAGAGTGTCATGCCCAGAGTGCTTCACACCAGCGCCCACAAGAGTGTCGTAGCATACAACAGAGGTTCTAAGTGTGGGGCCTTTGCAGCTGAATGAAAAGATTTAATTCACAAGCAAAAAAGCGCCTTACAAGAGTGCTTTAGTGCCTTACAAGAGTGTCATGCCTAGATCCTTTGTCCAAAAAGCCCCATAAGAGTCCTGTTTTTTAGGTGTTCGAAATGTGTGGCCTCTGCAGCTATGTCAAGAGACTAACCAGTAAAAGAGTGCCTTACAAGAGTGCCTTATTAGAGCGTGCAACCATGAGATGTTCTAAGTGTGGGGCCTCTGGAGCTGTATCAATAGATTCACAAGTAAAAAAGTGTCCAAGAACAATGCCTTACAAGAGTGTCATGGTTTTACAAGAGTGTCGTGGTCAGAGTGTTTTACACCAGCGTCCAGCAAGAGTGTCATAGCATACAACGGGTGTTCTAAGTGTGCGGCATTTGGAGCCAAATCAATAGATTCACAAGTAAAAAACATGTCCAAGAAAAATGCCTTACAAGAGTGTCAAGGCACTGCAAAATGGTTTTACAAGAGTGTCATGGTCAGGGTGTGTTACACCAGCGTCTCATAGCGTACAACGGGTGTTCTAAGTGTGGGGCTTCTGCAGCTATATCAATAGACTCACAAATAAAAAAAACATGTCCAAGAAAACTGCCTTACAAGAGTGTCAAGGCACTGTAATATCGTTTTACAAGGGTGTCATGGTCAGAGTGCTTCACACCAGCGTCCCACACCAACGGGTGTTCTAAGTGTGGGGCCTCTGCAGCTAAATCAATAGACTCACAAGTAAAAGACTGTCTAAGAAAAATGCCTTACAAGAGTGTCAAAGTAATACGGTTTTACAAGAGTGTCATGCCCAGAGTGCTTCACACCAGCGCCCACAAGAGTGTCGTAGCATACAACAGAGGTTCTAAGCGTGGGGCCTCTGCAGCCAAATGAAAAGATTTAAGTCACAAGCAAAAAAGAGCCTTACAAGAGTGCTTTAGTGCCTTACAAGAGTGTCATGCCTAGATCCTTTGTCCAAAAAGCCCCATAAGAGTCCTGTTTTTTAGGTGTTCGAAGAGTGTGGCCTCTGCAGCTATATCAAAAGACTCACCAGTAAAAGAGTGCCCTACAAGAGTGCCTCATTAGAGCGTGCAACCATGATTGTCTTACAAGAGTGTCATGCCCAGAGTGCTTCACACCAGCGTCCCACAAGAGCGTCATAGCATAGGTGTTCTAAGTGTGTGGCCATTGCAGCTATATCAATAGATTCCAAAGTTAAAAGTTGCCTTGCAAGAGTATCTTGCACGTGTGAAATCAAGATGATCATACAAGAGTGTCCAGCAATGGTGGGAGATTGAATGTTCGAGTAGATGCTTTAATATGCGTGTATATATATATATATTTTATTTATCTGTTTACACTTATATAATTTCATATTTGACGGACACTAATATTTTTATTTATACATATATATAAAAAAATATAAATGTATATATTAATGGACAACCATGTATTTTTACATATATATATATAATATATATCTATATATATATCTATTTGTATTTTTATTTAAGTAAATAATATGATTTAAGCAAATAAACATATATATATATTTATAAATACTAGGTACAATTACGTGTTTGGCTTGCACACCCTCACACTTAGAACTATTTGATTGTTTAGTTCTAACCATTGAGTTCTTAGTGTGCCGTTTTTGGAAATAACAAGGGGTTCTAAGTGTGGTGTTTACAGATTTGGAAAAAATTTTCTAGTTCTAAGTGATTGTCCGTCACTATAATACCATATAATACTATATCATACTATTTAATAGTATATAATACTATGTATGTATATATATATATATGTACATACAGTTGAACTGAGTCAACATAAGTCAATTCAAAACACCAGTTTGTTTCAAGAAGTCTCCAAGCAGGCCAACACACCTGCGAAAGTTCACTGGAGAGATCCTCCAGTTAAAGAAGAAATGTCCTTCACCTGGAAATGTGATCAATTTGCAGTCACTGCCAAGGCATTCCATCCTTGGATGCTGATGCGAGTGCTGAACAGGACAGCTGAGATAAATTGTTCAAGCTGCCATTCCTCACAGTCCCCGAATGACCCAGCACTCTGTGATTTTTTTCAAGATCAACTGACTTTGTCCTGCTTCAGCTTGCATTTCTAAGAATCTTGTGCGATACGCAACTGAAGGGCTGGCAGCCTCTTGAAGCCTCAGCCTCTTGCAGCCTGGGTACTTTTCCTGAAAATTTTCTACCTCTTGAAGTGGCACGAGGCTATCCTCTGTCCCGTGGAGGATCAAAGTGGGCTGGGGCAAGCGACCTTGGCGCTGCAGATCTGTCATGGAAACAAAATCCTTTTCAGAAACCTTCAAACAAAAATCAAACATTTCAACCAAACTTCAAATAGATAGAACTAAATTCATTAAGTTGAGATGCAATTCTCTGGCAACCGAACTGAGCGCGTCAGCCCGCCGGCATCTCCAAGTGAACACAACATGGTCCAACATCTCCCAAATTTTGCTGCGAACACTCCCCACACCTCATTTCCCTTCGCAACATATCTACACCAAATTTTGATCAGTTGATGAGTTTGTTTCCTTACATTCACCATGCACTCTATTCATATACAAATGTCGTATGACAAAAAACATTGCCGTGCTCAGGTCATATTTCACAAAAAATGATAGCATTCCGCTGCACCGATTGACATCGATTTAGCGTGCGGGATCTCTGGAACCGGGGAATCCATGGGTCTCGGAGAGTTTCTGAGTTTTCCGGCACGTCCGCAGAATTGGCGATTCGTCATCCAATGTGTCCTTCCCGAAGCGCAGCCGCAACATGCTGGAGCCCAGCCACGTGCCTTGGACCGTTGCCGAATCGTGCAAACAGAGAGTGAGAAAAGAAAAGAAGAGGAAGAGAACAAGAAGAAAAGAGGAAGAGAACAAGAAGAAAAGAGGAAGAGAAGAGGAAGAGAAGAGGAAGAGAAGAGGAAGAGAAGAGGAAGAGAAGAGGAAGAGAAGAGGAAGAGAACAAGAAGAAAAGAGGAAGAGAAGAGGAAGAGAACAAGAAGAAAAGAGGAAGAGAAGAGGAAGAGAACAAGAAGAAAAGAGGAAGAGAAGAGGAAGAGAAGAGGAAGAGAAGAGGAAGAGAACAAGAAGAAAAGAGGAAGAGAAAAGAGAGGGAGAGAACAGGGGAGACTCCGAGGAACCACATCATGTCAACCTTCAGCATGGAACTCTCGATGTCATCGTTTCTTTAAAGTGAAAAGAAAAGAACTGTGCACTGCAGACGATCATTATTACAGTCTCGAGGGGGGCCATTTGCGTTCTTAACTCAAGATTCCCCATTCTTCTGCTAAGCTGTAGAGACTGTCTGCATTTGTCAAGTTCTTCCAATTCATGCTTTGTCACACCATTTTCGCTCTTGCCAACGTTCTCGGAATTGTAGATCCAATACTGGATTAAAAAGCAAAAGCCTTGGCCACTGCTGTCGGAAATCGCATCTTTGCATCCACCTAAATTCTGACAAATGTTTGAGCCGCTTGTACTATATACCTGAACAGTACTGAATGCATTTCCCTAGTAGGATCGACGAAAGAAGATCTTTGAAAGCCATACTGAAAGTTCAATTCGCATGTTGTGGATAATCAGGGCCAGGAAGGAAGAACCTGCCAAAGCGCACAAGTTGCAGCGCAAAGAAAGGAACATGAATTGGAAGGGAATAAAATAATTCCAAATGAATTGAAACAAATACATAAGGGTACAAAAGTAATAAATAGTAACAATCTAAGTAAAATTAAGTAAATGTCATTTTGGTCGACATAAAAAATCCACAGACTTTGCGTCAAAGTCGCCCAGCAAGGCCAAGTCCTGGCTCGTCTGCACCCAAGGCTGCCATGGCAGCAGTGTGACCACCGCTCGATGCTCCTGCAGTCAGCAGTGGTCTCTTGAGATACGTAAAGATTTCTGAGGATTCAATAAATGTATATAATCATATCACATGTTATCATATTTTATCATTTTTTATTATATTATATCATATTAAATCAAATTATACTATATAATATAATATCAAATTATACTATATAATATAATATAATATAATATAATATAATATAATATAATATAATATAATATAATATAATATAATGTAACACAATATAATATAATATAATATAATATAATATAATATAATATAATATGATATAATATAATATAATATATAATATAATATAATATTATATTATATTATATATTATATTATATTATATCATATTATATTATATTATATTATATTATATTATATTATATCATATCATATTATATTATGTTATGTTATATTATATTATATAATATTATATTATATTATATATTGTCTAATTTTATTTCACTTTATCTTACTATATTTTATCATATTATGTTATAGTTCAACAACATCTGCAAATAGAATATGTAAAGTGCTTCAAACTCCCAAAGAGCACGAAAGGTTTGACCGGCGACAGGGTTTAATTACTGGATGGGCCTTTCGAATTCCAAGCGCTCCGGCAAACTTCAAAATTGAAAGGGTTGAAGTAGGACATTTCTCATGGCCCATGATGCTCCCAATCGCAATTGCTTCAGCTGTGTTGGCGTTCTCTGAATTACCGCATTGTTGTAGGCAAATCTAGTCTGTTCGAGTGCACTAATTTTCATCAATAAATCCATGGACTAACTTTTCTTCTTGCATTGATTCATTGCAGCTGGTCTTGAGGTAGGTTGCTCCACTGAATCACAAAACTTCACACATCACATTTGCCTTGCCTGCAAGGACAATTTTG
This sequence comes from Symbiodinium kawagutii, assembly GCA_009767595.1. Lineage (NCBI taxonomy): Eukaryota > Dinophyceae > Suessiales > Symbiodiniaceae > Symbiodinium > Symbiodinium kawagutii. The sequence goes on along the minus strand of VSDK01018556.1, from coordinate 81,450 downwards.
TCTCGATCAAGACCCAAGTCGTCTGCTTTCTCCCTGAGATACTTCACACAACGCCTTGCATCTTCCACACTCTCGAACGGCACCTTCCGGCATTTTGGGCTTTGTGATGAAAGCTGTGATTCCCATTTCACCTCGTGTCTTAAAACGTTGGACATGGTGCAGAATGAGAAAGGAAAAGAATCAGAACAGGGAGAATAGAAAAAGCTGGAAGGAGCGACAAAAACAAAAATCACTATGTTTCCACGGACCCTGGTTCAACAAGGACGGATTCTTATGACTAGTTCATCTAGTTCCGAAAAAGTGTCATGAGGGTACTGCATTTTGAGGCCAGTGAGCCTGAGGCGTTGATGTCTGATAAAACAAGGCGAGCACAGCATACCGCATACCCATTCAAATCTGAATCTGAGAACCTCTACAAACTGGTTCAATGGGTTCAACATGTGTGCCCATTTTCGCACACCTTGTGCATGCGTTTTGCCATCGTAAAACGATGACGTCAGGCCCAACTGCAACGAAAGACCGGCCGTCATTAGGGATGGTAGAACACATGCATGGACAACTGCCTCGTGGAATCTTCAAAAGATATATGTGAAACGATGGGAAGGAAGCAGAACTATAATTAATTGCCAAAGATGGATTGGGGAAAGTGGAAAAAAAACAAACAAGAAAAATCAAATAAGAAGAATAAGATGATGCAGCAAAAATGTTGTTTGAAGCGACATGCATTGGATGAGGACCATGATGCTGGCCAAAAAATGTGATGCAAACTGACCGAGGGCAAAGAGCGAACCAGATCAAACCAGAACTGTACATATTTGATGATCAAGATGATTGTGGTGCAACAAGTGATGATGACGACGAGAATCATGATGATGATGATGATGATGATGATGATGATGATGATCATGATGATGATCATGATGATGATGATGATGATGACGACGATGAGGGTATTGATGAGGATGATGATAATCATGATGGTGATGATGATAAAAACGATAATGATAATGGTGGTGATGGTGATGGTGATGATGATGGCGATGCCGATGCCGATGACGATGGCGATGGCGATGGCGATGGCTATGGCGATGGCTATGGCTATAGCTATGGCCATGGCTATGGCGACGGCAACGGCGATGATGAGGATGATGATGATGATGATGATGATGATGATCATGATGATGATGATGATGATGATGATGGCGATGACGATGACGATGACGATGACGATGGCGATGACGATGACGATGACGATGACGATGGCGATGACGATGACGATGACGATGACGATGGCGATGACGATGACGATGACGATGACGATGGCGATGACGATGACGATGACGATGACGATGGCGATGACGATGACGATGACGATGACGATGGCGATGACGATGACGATGACGATGACGATGGCGATGACGATGACGATGACGATGACGATGGCGATGACGATGACGATGACGATGACGATGGCGATGACGATGACGATGACGATGACGATGGCGATGACGATGACGATGACGATGACGATGGCGATGACGATGACGATGACGATGACGATGGCGATGACGATGACGATGACGATGACGATGGCGATGACGATGACGATGACGATGACGATGGCGATGACGATGACGATGACGATGACGATGGCGATGACGATGACGATGACGATGACGATGGCGATGACGATGACGATGACGATGACGATGGCGATGACGATGACGATGACGATGACGATGGCGATGACGATGACGATGACGATGACGATGGCGATGACGATGACGATGACGATGACGATGGCGATGACGATGACGATGACGATGACGATGGCGATGACGATGACGATGACGATGACGATGGCGATGACGATGACGATGACGATGACGATGGCGATGACGATGACGATGACGATGACGATGGCGATGACGATGACGATGACGATGACGATGGCGATGACGATGACGATGACGATGACGATGGCGATGACGATGACGATGACGATGACGATGGCGATGACGATGACGATGACGATGACGATGGCGATGACGATGACGATGACGATGACGATGGCGATGACGATGACGATGACGATGACGATGGCGATGACGATGACGATGACGATGACGATGGCGATGACGATGACGATGACGATGACGATGGCGATGACGATGACGATGACGATGACGATGGCGATGACGATGACGATGACGATGACGATGGCGATGACGATGACGATGACGATGACGATGGCGATGACGATGACGATGACGATGATGATGATGATGATGATGATGATGATGATGATGATGATGTGAGGATGAGGATGTGAGGATGAGGATGATGATGATGATCACGGCGTCACACACACAGTACTGCATCCCCCTACAGGTTCACCCCGCTACCTTGGGGCTGACGATTCTCTAGTGAATCGCAGGGTGGAAGGTAATAAAACATGTCTAGAAAATTGCAAGGCTTCTCCCTGTGATACATGTGGGATGCTACAGGAAATCGCAACCGGTCTGGGATTTGGACCCTTCAGCCAACATGTCTAAAATTTCGTGTGTGGTTCGAGCCCCTTGATTTCAAGCAAAAAACAAGCAAAATCTCTTTTAAAAAAATTAGCGGTTTTAAGCCGTTAGCCCCGATGGAATCCTAGAGAAAAGTGATACCAGGATCACAAAACAAACAAACCCATGGACAATCCCGCACTCTTGGGATGGGATTTGTTGTTTCCGAAGTTTCCAGTTCGGTGCTGCACGCACCTTGGCTCGTGGATGCGTCAACACGCAGCTGACTTCACAGCAAGCAGTGGGGATACCGTACTGGTGCGAGACCGCCTGGAGCAACGCTTCACAAACGAGGTACAAAGTATTACTTTGTTGTATTTTTGTATTATGTTGTCACTTTTTCTCTGTGGCGATGCATCTTTGAGGCCTGTCTGAAGGCATGAGACAAAGTTCACTCAAAGGCGCTGCCTGAAAATCATTTGGTCAATGAGTCAGGCATTGAAATGCCATTAAGGCAACTTTTGAAGGTCTGTGGGTGCGCCTGCATGCCCGAATGTGCGCACTTAACTGTTCTTATTTCCTTGGAACATCCATGTTCCTTTCAAGGGTCCTTCAAAGAGCGCAGTCTCTATCTCACACCTTAACAAATCTTTACAGATCTTTACCTTCAGATCCTCCCATCTCCACTTCCGTCCTTGGCATAAGGGTAGAACTGGGATGGTGCCCCTCCAAGAAAGCCACCTGAAAACACACCCAATTTTGATTGAACGAAAGCTGTCCCACGTTGGAATCAAATTGATTGAATGCTAAGCGTTATCATTTCGGGCCTCCGTGCAAAAACACCACGCAGCCCTTTTTGGCTGCTTGCCGGCAAGATGGCTGCAAGAAGTGCAACTTGAGGCCAGTCTGAGAGTAGGTATGCACCTGAAGCTGCACAGAAGTGATCTCTCACTGCGAAAGTTCAATGCTTGGGTTGTCTTACCACAGACTTCGACCCAGTCCCCTTTTCAGCCCAACCTCGCCACCAAGGGTGGAGACAAAGTGCTGCTCAATTTTTTTCCTCCAGAACAAGGAAAAGAGAAGCAATAAGAGATTACCAAATCGCCAACAAAGTGAACGGAGTCACATGTTATAGCGGATATCCTTGAACGATAAACATTTCTGACCCCAACAGCTGCAGGTTTCACATCATCAGTTCCGGATTGTTCTTTGCCACTATGAACAATACTACTTCAAAAAATGAAAATTTGAAAATCTAATTGAAGTATTTGTACTTTGTTTGAAGTTTGTTCATTGTGCACTTTTGTGGCCCCACTTTTGGTCCTCAGAAACGCCCCAGCAAATACTCCCGGAAGGTGATCGAGCCAAGGATTTCCCAAATCGCCAGTTGCAGCCAACTCACAGGTCATGGCGCAGCTTCACAAGAGATGCAAAGAGCTTAACATCTTCACATCTTCATATCTTCACATCTTCATCACATCTTCATCGTGTTCAATGCTAGTGCTGATCTGGTACCAAAATACGAAATGTCGACGCTTCGATGATGGTGCTGGCCCTAGTGTTGGAAGCGAGAAAAGACTGCCTTCAAATCCTTGAAGTGTTGAGTTCATTATTTAAATCAAATATTGTAAGTTGACATGTGTTGAATTCTGAATCTATTACATTCTGTATGAATCTATTATCAAGTTTGATATCTCCAATGCATTGCATTCTCAGTCTTGGAATTAAGATGCAGTGTCCATCATGTTCTGTGACTCATGTCAGATCGTAATCAAAATCCAGATCCCTCTATTTCAAGCTGGAAATGCTGTGACATCGAATTCGGTTAAGACATGCCAAGCCTTCACCTGGAACATCCTGGAACTATGAAAGTGTGACCCTGAGGGCTCCACTTGCAAATGATTACCTTCGAACCATGACCCCACATGACTCCCATGACCATGAACCGATGCCCCAACGATAAAAAGTATGACCTGTTTGACCTTTTTGATTCTGTTACCGGCACTTTCTCGCCAGTGGCCTGCATCAAAAATCATTTGACGCCACTGTAAAACCTGAAAGGACCTAAGGCCTCACTCAAAACCGGTTTGCAGAAACTCAGTCAGCACTCTTCAGTCCCCAAGCCGCGGTCCAATCGGATGCAAGCACCCGCAGTTTCTTCTTCTTTGGACCTGAGATTAAGCTCATCCAAAGCTGTTTCGGTGTTAGGACGAACAGATATGAACAGATATGAATGTAATATATATGTAATAAGTATGAACAGATATGAATATTCCGTAATATTCTGCAATATGCTGTAGTATGCGTACATGTTGAGAAGAGCGACTTCCAAGGCACAAATTACACGCCACACTCTGCACAGCACCCAGCACCCTTGCTTCAAAACACAGGGAATTCTACCACTTGCACTAAGAACCCAATAGCTCAAGCTGGGCTGGAAAACATAAAAAAAACACAATTGCTTCTCATGATTTGATTTTGATTGCAACCAGAGACCCCCGAATGAATTGGGCACGTTGTTTTCACCAAGTTTCTGTTGATGAACGGCTTCCTTTGGGAAATGTCCCGTTTATTTGATGGAAGCTAGGAATATTGCAGCTTTGAAGTGGGGAACCTAGTCTTTGGAATTCTCATGGGAACCTTGACTTTGGAAACACTTTACCGGGAGGTGAGGGAAGCTTGTACTGGCTGACGCCGTCTTTCAGAAGAGTTGCTCCGTTTATAAACTGAAGGAGCTTCTTTTAGAAAAAATAACAACGAAGTTGCCTAAGCTGCTGACTTATGTGTGATGGTAATACCTTTTGTCCTACCCTTTTCGCTCCGGAAGAGGCGTGTTGTGACGTCGAGGTCTTCCTTTTCTTTTGGGCTTTTTCTGAAGAGTGCGAAGTCAAAGTCTAATAAGTCTCACTCTCAGTCTTACTAAGTGCAAGTGGCTTTGGGAGTGTGAAACTTCTCCATCTTCCATCAGTTTCTGGTTTCAAGGTGCCTTGAGGCCCCAGCATTTCGGGCGCAACAAGAAAGAACAAAACCGGCATGTAGCAAGATGGCTATATAGCCAAGGTCGTTGTGCAGGACATCCCTGATAGTTTTGTTGTGAGTTCTTCTGGGGTATCAGGGGGCAAGCAACTTTATAGTCTGAAAGCCTTCAATGTTTCACATTTGGATCCACACTGTGCGCCATGCTTAAAGCAGGGTCAAAGCAGGATTCAGAACGTACAAAATGTGCAGCGCAAACGTTGACGTTGAATGACGTTGAAATGCCGCACATGTTTTCGTGTGTGTTCTAAATGTTTCCCAACTGTGAAACTGGATGACTTGTCCAGAACTCCGAAAGTCTCGCTCTGGGTCTGCTGCTGAGCCCAGAAGCGTGCCAGCTCCTAGGCCAAAAAACCAGCACGCACAAAATATTCCGAGGCAAGACTCATTGGCCCCGCTCCAAGAAGCTGCCACCAAGAAGGAATGAAAGCGGAAAGAAGGAATAAAAAGGACAAGAAAGAAAACAAAGAAAAGGTGGTAGGAGAGGAATAAAGGAAAAATAGATCTGCTTATAAAGGAAAGAGAGCCCTGCTTCCGCTCAAAGCTGTGCTTCTTCCTTTGAGTGAAAGTGAAAGCTTTCAATCAATAACCATTTCAATTCAGCGCTGGTGATATGGCGAACATCCAACTAGGAATGTTCACATTCCTAAGCATAGTGACGAGCTTATTGATCTGTGAGCTCTTGTGCATGCTGTGTTCTTGACATCATGCGTTTCACAGGCCGAAATTGTGCCGCCGATGTCGTCACTCCTCATGCAAACTGAAGCCCATTGCACAAAATGCACCGGCCAACGATAGCAGCCGTCGCCTTGCTCTGTTTACCAATCCAGAAACCAAAATGTGTACAAATGTGTGCATGTTTGAACACATTTCGGAAATTATCAATATAGTTCTTAAGTGAGGTACGAGCAAAAGCTGCTGAAAAGCTAAACTTTGCATGATTAATACTGCGAATGATGCTTCATTGGTCACTTTGTTGCATCCATTTTCTAGATGGACCTAGAGCCATAAGAGGCCATGCGAATAGAAATGAACAGATCCATTGACAAGAACGTGGGGTCAACACTGAACACAAGGCAAAGCTCTCCGCTCCTTCCCTCTTTTGCTGTCACCTTCCTATCGCAAGCTGTTAGACTTTCGCAAGAAAAGCTGAGTTTGATGAAGTTGAATGAAAATGAATCATATAATTTTCCAATATTGTTTAAGTGTAAGCACACCCGACCCGGCACTGCTGGACACAGGAAACGGAGAACACACCAAGCCACGCAATAAGAAGCTGACAAGTATGACAAGGGACAGGGGCACAGTGGGCACATCAAATCAATCTAGTAGATCGAAGTCAATGAGAACATGCAAGCTACACACAAGCTCTTTGTGCTTAAGAAACACTGGTCTCATCAAGTCATAGAATGCGTCGTGTCTTTCAGAAGGCCTTAGCAGAGAAGTCATTTGATGCATGCAGCGAGTGGGTCTGGGAACAGAAATATCTCGCCCAGGGTGGCGAACCATGTACTCCCAAATTGATTCGTAGCGTTTTCCCAAGGCTTTGCTTTCCCGGATATGTCTTGGTGTGAAACTGAATGATCTGAATGTAGTCTGAATGTACAGAATTGCCCAGTACCAAGTACTGGTACTACCCAGTACCCTTCAAATGCTGCGTCAGCCAAACTGAAGCTGCCAAGGCATCACCTGCCAGGTTTGTCTGCTTGTGAGTTCACTGAGTTCACCGTTTTGGGGAATGTCAATCGAGCGGGCACAGGCTTTAAGCGGCTTGACAATCTGGTTGCCTGGTTGAAATAAAAAGAGGCACCTGGTTTCCACCGATTCAGAATTTGACTCCCACACACATCGTGGACATATCTGGATAGGTTTGCTATGGTCTCGTAGATTCACATGTGGCACATGAACAGCTGTTCCCTGCCCGTGTCGGGAAGGTGGGCAGGGTCCCGGACCAGAACCAACCTCCGAACTATTGACTCATAATTACTATAATTTACTGTACTTATAATACTTGCACTTGCACTTGTACTTGTATATAGTTCTGCTGATACTCATACTTTTACGTGTACTTGTAGTCATAATAATATCTTTTGGTGTTAGGTGGGCTGGGGGCCCAGAACCGCACTATTGCTTGGCTGGTCAGTAAGGCATTCAGTCTTTACTGCCATTTTGTCAGTTGGGCATTTTATATAATAAAATCTGAGCCCTGACCAATCAGGCATTCTTCGAGAATCTAACCGGTGGTTGCCGGAAAAAGGAAGGCAGAATGTCCTAACGACTTCCTCTCCAATTCCTCATCAAGAGAACGAATCAATATAAATTACTTGTCTTTCAAACATCTGAATATCTTTGAAAAACATTCCCACCCATTGGGGACCAATTGATGGATTTCCCGAAACAAAAGCTGGACTAGTTCGGGAACCAGAAACAAACTCGGTTTTCCTTTTTGTTGGCAGATGGTTGTTGGTATGGTGACCAAGTTCAGGGAACACGACTGCACCGCTGTTTTGCTCTGATTGGCAAGCAGCGACTATCTGCCTGCGGGTGGTGATTAGTAACATCAGTAAAGATAACTGCACGACCAGCCGCATGCTGCTCCTGTGTCCGTATTTGTGTCCTTTGTTGTGGCGGTGCATTTTCAAAATCCAACCATCCCTCACCGGTTAGCTTGGGAACAGTAACTAGAAACAAAAACGATGACGACGACGACGACGAC
>VSDK01018556.1:39255-52614 GCA_009767595.1 Symbiodinium kawagutii | reverse complement strand
CAGCAGGCAAACACACCTTCTATTTGTTGTTGTTGGTTTCACAATGTACCATGAACGTGCCATTTTCGATTTGCGCATACTTTGCCTGCGGGAGTCTTGTGCTCTATGTCTATGAGCCCAGACGCTCGAGATGACCAAACAACAGTTCGACAAACCGGGCATGAATGCGCATGTGGCCGTGCCTGTCTGCTGACGCTTCCATCCTTCACATAAAATTGGTTGTTACACACACTTCTATGGTTTATGCGCCCTGTTTCGGTGTTACTGGCGACTTGGCCGTTGCAAAACGGGCAAGTGTACATGTAGGTCTTTGCTACGGCGCGTCCATCTTTGACACGAAATCGGTGCCCGCAGTTGCGGCGATGATTTACTGGAAACCCAGGGGTCGGCGGCAGGGGGCGGCAGCCCTTATATAAGATTAAGTAAGTATATAGTACTGGCATGTAGGTCAAGGCTTCACTTCCACACTTGCAACCTGAACTGTTGCAGGTCATCAAGTTGGGGTCAGAAAAGCACTCTTGGAGCCCGAACCAGGCGGTGAGGGTGACTCATCCAACAAAGGCAAACTCAGCACACTCGGATTGGGACTCAAAGTGCGAGGCCTCAAAGATCTCATAGAAAATGCAAGTGAGAGAGAGAGAGGTTTGACATCAAAAATCGTTCAATCTTCAAAGAGCTCCAAGATTTTCTACCGAGTTCTGGCATTCAATTTAGAAAGAAGTCTGCCAATGATCTGCTTTTCTTGACCTTTGCCTACTTTCGATCGACTTTCAGAAGTATTGCTCGCCACGGAACGGTGAGTGAGGGAGTGCAGGCGGCAATTTGGCCCAACCAGCAGCAAGTACAGCACCAGCAGCAACAGAAACCAGATTCGGAAGTAGCAAAGTGAGTTGCAATCCGAGAATGCCAAAGGCCAGCACCTTGGCTCCGACCCGAATTTTTTGTTGCTCTTCAATCAGCTCAGCTGAACCTGTCACTTTCCCAGAAAACGACATGATGAAAGTGTAATTGATTGTAATTGTATCAAGAACTGTTCTCTTTCGTTTTCTTTTGTTTCTGTTTATTCAATTTATTCCTCCTTCTTGATCAAACTTGAATCAATCAGTCTCTAGAGAAGGGGAGTTTGCTGGAGCTTGTGGGAAAATTCTAAAATATACTTTAGAAGATGGCTTTAGGCACTTTGGGCACCTGGGACCCTGGGGCGAAGGGCGAACAGGTTCGACCCAGGAGTTGGACTTCAGATCAAGTTGCATGTGGTACTGACCAGTTGCAAGCGGCAATCACCAAATGCCCAAAAAAGATCATCACCACGAAGCCCACCATCAGCCTCCGCTTGAAGTGCCATTCAGCGTTGCGCGTTGCTTAGAGCACCGCTCTCATCCACTCTTTCTCTCTTCCTATGCTTAAAAATATTCTGTTTTTAATCTTCATCTATTTTCTTACTTTGAAGCATGCCTCTTGGGCAATCTGATTTCTGGTCAATTCTATGACAACATCTCCATGTTGACCATATGCTTGCAGAGCACTCTGACCAGCCCCGACAAGAAGCCCCTCCTGTCACAGTCAGAGTCACAGTGCGGAATTCTTTTGCGAACACTGAAAAACACTTGTGCGTGCCCGGATCAAACACAGGCAACTCTAAGTAGCATGCACACACTCAATTTTGTTGCTGCATGAATTTAGGGCCTGAAACGGCACCAAAATGGAGTACTTATCAACTCCTGATGCTGCATCTTTGGCAGTTTTGTGACAGAGGGTGGGAAAGAATGGCTCGGCTTTGCCAAGTCTTTCTTTTGCTCGGGACTCCAAGATGCTCACATTGCACAGCAGCATCGGCTTTGATCAAACGATGCCTAAAGCACGTGCGATTCTGGGCCATCCTCAGAACAAAAATGTTCCTACGATCTGAATACGTTGTGTGTGTTCAGTTTGAATTCTTTCAGAGATTGCTGAGTCACCTTCCAAAGGTGCTCTTGCTTTCAGGGTTTGTCGCAAGACATGTTCAAAAGGCCGCATTCAAATATGCCAAATGTAGCGCGTATGCAAAGGTCATTCCTACCCTCCGAAACCATGTTCGTTTGGCTTTCAAACAAAACTGACATTGCAATATGCAATTGCGTTGAAAAGATCAAGTATGTCGCACCTGAATCTTCTTCAAGTCCTCTAGGATCTCCGCTGGATTTGGACGGTCGCCAGGATCCTCACTCCAGGCCTTTTCTCAGGTTGCCACAGGCTTAGAATGCAATTTCATACAAGCATCCGGTAATCATCAAACGCATCTTTGATCTGTCCTCTTTGACCTGTCTTCTTTGACCTGTCTTCCCTTCTTCACCAATTCCTCCCCCTATTGAAAGCTGGGCCTTGCTGATTAGCGCTTGCATTTGAGGCCCTTGAGACACGTCCTTGCACATGCTGAAAATGCTCTGAAAATAGAAATGTTGTGGCCCTAATAGACAAGTCTGAAGCGATGCGGAATATTCCCTGAGTGGATGCTAGCACTCCGTCTTACTGAAAAATGAGACACAAAACTAGTTCAGCCAATTGACTCGCGTCAAATACTCGGTAGCAAAACGCAGCAACGGGACTAAACCTGCATTTTCAGCAATTGTGAGAGCGCTCCTGATTCGCAAGGAGACAGCGCAAGGTTTGGCGTCCAACATTGGGTACACCCATGGACAAAGCCACAAGCGAGAGAGAAACCAAGTGCAGGAGGACAAGCGCAGGACTTGTGTGACAGGACAAGGTCAGTTCAGGAGACCGCTCGGAGGGAAGTCAGAATGAAGTTAGACTGTCATGAACAAGATCTTTTTTGACGTTTCAAGTGGCAGAGTCGCAAGTGGAGAATCCTGCGTGGGACACCTCCCACACAAAGCACCCCAGCAAAAAGCAGTGCTGATGTAGAACCCAAGCGTTCCCTGGGTCTCTAGAGTGCCATGGCTGCCACACAGAAGGCACAGGAAAGACAGGGGACAAAAGTTGAGGATCACAATGGATGACGATCGGGTCTGAAAATGAGCAGTGATAACAATGATCTATCTTTTCTGGGTGAAGAAGAGGGGAAGAACAAAGACATAGGGAGACAAGTCGGAGACAGGTGGTTGAACAAAGAAGGTCATGTTGAGATCTTTCGACAAAACCAAGAAGGGAGAAGGAAACCCCTCAAGTCTGTTTGGGAAATAAAGACTGGTCTACAAGACAAGTGGCAAACAGAGGACAAGCATGCACATCAAGGCAACGCCCGCAAGAAGGCAAAAACTGAGATGCCTGCAAAATCATACGTCCAGCTGTGGGGCAACTTTCCAGGAGTTGGAATTGCAGAAAAGTTGCAGGACACTTGCGCAGCCAAGCAGCCGCTAGTCTCGGACGAGGAATAGAGCCACCTTTAAACGCCTTCATTGTACACAACACTGCAGCTTCAGAAGAGGGAAGGTGCTCTCGCTACCCAGGCTATTTTGCGACACTATAGTGCTTGTGCGTGTGACATGCACTAAAACCAGTACGTGGACCAAAACCAGTACGTCGTTCTCTCTTGTACGTGGTTAGGAAAACGTCTGTACATGGTTTGAGGTACTACCGTAATTACATGGTTAAAGGTAGTACCTGTACATGGTTAGAAACGTGCTCGCTACAGTGCTCATACAAAACGACAACAGGGGTGGCATGTGGGGGTGCCTTCATCACATGTTCGGGAGGCTTGTGCAGGCCATCATTGTCCAAATGCTGAAACGGCCGAGCTCCTGCATGTCAGAAATTTGTTCTTACAAAATGAATGCATGTTCCAAAGAATCACCGAATGACGCTGCCAAACACTGTTCACTTTCATGTCATACAAATTTCACTCTAGAAAACGGTACGCAAAGTCTTTCAACCGATCTCGTCTTCAGGAATCTGCACCGCAAAGTCCTGTGCACATGAACCAGAGGATCAGTCCAAGAGCGAAGACATCTGCAGCAATGACTTGCTCCTGGCGGGCAACAACAATATTCGAAACTACTAGCTACTTCTAACTACTTCTAATATCTTCTAATTACTTCATACATCTTCATAAATCTTCAAATATTTTCATACATCTTCATACATCTTCATACCACTTCTACCTTCGGATCTTTTGACGTTTTTGTTCCTAGGTCTGTCATGAAGAAAGAAACAAGTCTAATGAGTCCATTGACATCATTTGGAGACATCAAAAAAAAACAGGCTATGGGCAACCCGCCCAGCGCCCATCTGCAGATCCTCCGTGGACTCTTGGCGCAGAACCTGCTGAATCAAAAGCAACCACGCTCCATCCACAAGTCAAAGAACAAAATTCAAACCTTTTTGATGACCCTTTCATGCCTTCTCATGTTGATGTTTTTTTCTTTCTACTTTCAGTTCCCTTTGATTTCCAGTCATTTACTTGTGTTTCCTTTCGTATTCCCTTCGCTTTCCTATCAACTGATATCAGTTTCTTTTCAGGAACTTGTCGTTTTTCTCTTGTGTCCCTTTGTATTAATTCATGCTCTTGTATTGCGTTCCATGTCCGTTTGCATTCCTTCAACTTTCCATTTTAGTTCCTTTCATGCCTGTTCATGTTCTTTCATTTGCCTTGCATTGCCGTTCGCATTTCATGCGCTGTATTTCCCTTCTTTTTCTTAAGTGAGGTATGTAAGATAAATTAAGAGAGTGTCAGGATATCCTGTAGAACGTGATAACGCTATTAAATTGCAATCAGGATTGCTTGTGTCCGGAGCAAACTACAATACTTGTCGAAAACCATGTTCGTATTGAGAACAGACGGCCTTCTTTATTCCATCCAGCTTTTCTTCAAACAAATTTGACTGTTACTCTTTATTCCTTGATCTCTTCTGATTGTTTATTCACTCTCTGGGTTCCAAAGTCCACACGCATTCGCTCTTGACCCGCCTCTGGCGGCGAGTACAAACAGCTTTCCAGGCTTTCAGCATCTGCAGCTGCCTTGCAGATGCAATGAAATTTACACAATACACAACTGTAACAAGCCGGACCTTTCGATGTGACAACATCTGAAACATCAGGCCCACCACAAAACCACAAAACAAATACAATAGTCATTAATTCACATGAACGGCTGTTGACCGTTGTGAAGAACACCAAAGTCAGCGAAAGTCAGCTAGAAGATGCGCGAAGGGATGTTCAAAGATATGTGTTCTGCTCAGGACTCAGGAATTTAGAGAATCTGCCCCTAGAGAAGTTTGCTGGAATCTACAACCTGTGACCTCTGGGAAAATCCATTGCTTTGTTTGTGACGGAAAATGTGCGGCTGTTTATAGAGAATTTGTCATTTGTGGAAAGTACCATCAATTTCACATGCAGTTCATGTACGTACAGTTTAAGCTGCGGAATTCAAAATTTGTCTTGAGCCTGATGCCGATGCTCCACTGGCGACAAAGCACCACAAGGTGACAGCCGCAATTCCAAACTAGTGCCTGGGGCTCGAGGGATAATCGCTTCAAGGGGACCTGCCTGGAGCTTTCTACATTCTTGGATGAAGGAAACGCTCTTGACCAAAATCCAATACTACCTGCTTTTGCAGCGTTAGTCTCTCCTCTTTATCCAGACTTGGAGGCCAGGATGCTGCCCCTGCTACACACACACACACATTGTAAACATTGAAACTAGGTGGGATGAGGCACATGTACAAAAACTACTTCTAGGACCTTTGGGGAGAGAATCTCCAGCCAAGAGTCTCTGAACATTGGCATTCTTCGTTCTTTTGACACTTGTCGTATTCTGGTTTTCTCGAGGCTTCATCGATTTCAAATCTGATCCATGTATTGGATATATAAATATATACACATTATGCAAATATATGTATAGACATATACATATATTATATGTACAAAATATATACAAATGAATTTACATTTATGTTTCATTATATATATATATATGTGTGTGTGTGTGTTTCTAGATCACAGGTGTTTTACATCTGCTGCTTTTCGTTCATGGCCTTTCTATTGAATGGGAATGGAACACGGAGTTGAGCTATGCGTTTCAAAGGTTGCCACCATCTCGTGGATAGAAACTCTTATTTAGGTTTATTCAGAGAACCTTCCTGGAGAAACAATACATTGTATCTATCTTTTTCAAACGAGCTATGGTATTGGTATCGGTGCATGAACCCATTTGGAAGCAGTGCTGCACTTTCTCAAAGGAGCGTTTTGTTTTTTCCCAAAAAAGTAGTGAGTGACCTTCTTGAAGGAACACCACTCTCTGTCCTCTTGACCATGTCTTCTGTTAAATCAAGTTTTCTCAAAGAGCTACTGCTCTTGACGGTGCGATTGCCATTGGCTGGATTGAAAGATTGTTTCTCGTAGTAATGCTGAATGGTCTCAAAGGAAGACTGAACTTTAAGGAGAGCCAATTTGAGTCAAACCGTCAAACCATTGTGTGCAACTGATCAGTGCCACAGCACTCAAAGGAATGGCAACTATGAAATCACTATGCCCTTTGTTAGGTGTCATCCCAGGTTTAGAGCCATGCGGTGCAACATGTTCTCTCTTCCATGGATTACTGCATGGCAATGCATGGCATATGTTGCACAAATGTTTAACTAAGAAAGCTCGGTACTGACGAGCTCGATTTCAACATAATGTGGGGTGTTCAGCATGAAATGGTGAGATTCTTTCAACGGAATCGTCCTTGCAGTCCACGCTTGTTTGAAAACAGGATTCCATGAAGTCATATACGGTCTTTTCTGAGCAAATTCACAGTAACTTAGTAACTTTCTTAGGACCATTTACCACCAGTGTGATGTTTTTTCACTAGATTACCGTAGCAGATTGCCTTCTTTTCAAAAGGAGTATACAGTAGCTCCTAATGTCAAGGAACACAATTACTCCGTATACCAAGACATGGCATTCTGTCCAGAGGATTCTGGCATACGATGGCGGATGCTATTTCGAACAAAGACTGCAAAGATTTCAATCGAAGCATTCAATGACATGCTACTGCTCTTTCTTCCGAGAATTGTGCTCAACGACAGAGGTCAGGAAATAAGCTGCTACTCGGGAGTTATCTTTTACTCACATTGTACACCCTCAGTACCATCTATTCACACAAAAATTTAGTTTAAAAAAAGCTCCGACACCGCACAAGAGAGAAACTGCAACAAAGCTCCAACAAAGAAAACCTCCTAGACATTCCTAGACCACCTAATGTTTACACTTATAAACTCATAGCCTCCTACAGAAGCTAACTTTGATTTTCAAAGCTCAGCTGTTTAAGCCCACGACAATGCTCACAACGAGAGCTGTTTGTACCGTAGCAGAAGGCAAAGAAAGACAAAGAAATTGAAAGAGAGCAAGAGTCAGCAAGAGTGGCAAAATGATTCAAAAAAAATATTTTTTTCAACACGATGACGCAAAAACACTGTCCGAACGACAAAACTGCCCACTAAGCAGCTGGAGGTATCGCTGAAAGCTGAACCAAGATCACAAGAACCCTACAAGCTACAAGGAGTCACATAGAACCACAACACTTCAGAAATCTTCGGAATATTGTCGCGATGGGAAACCAGACTCCTGACATGACAGCACCCCGTCAGTGACCTCTCTGAGCTAAATTGAGGTGAAAATCACCCTTGCAGCACCCGCCAAGGCAAACCTTTCGCCACATGAAGGATGGGGACGCCATTCCAAGCCACTTGCAAGTCATCTGCAGTCCAACCGGCGCAAACTTCCCGTATGCACTGAAGCAGCACATCACAATGGCCCTTGAATACGTCAAAAAGGTGGCAATCAAATACAAATAAAGTAAGAATCAATCCCAATCACATTCAAAAGTGATCCCCAAGTGATCGCCAAGGTGCTAAGAAGCAAATTGGATGGTCGTATATTTCCATGCGCCACAGCTGGTTGCAACTGAGATAAGAAGGCCATTGCGCTCGAGCAACTGATGGCCCAGCTGAAGAGCAATTCCCTGCGCAACGCATGGCGATCTGAGTCAACCAATAGAAATCTGTCGAGCTCTGCGAGAACTCCTTTGCCCATCTTTGCCCTTTACATTTACACTCTAGCCATCTCTAGCCATTTCTAGCCATCTAGCCATCTCTAGAAATCTTTTTGTTGGGCCGTTTACATGTCCTCCTTTGCCAACGACTGGCCTTGGAGGTATCCACGGTCGATGGCTTTCCGAGCGCTTGCTCCTGGTGAGCGACATTGGATCTCACTTCAACACAAATTCAGAGAAACAATTACAGAACTCTGTCGACTCTCGACATACATATGTATTCATACATATATATATATATATATACGTATTTACATACTTATATGCAAACCTACATGTTTATAAAATTACATAAACATATACAAATGTTTTACATTCGATTCTAGTATACTCTATACTCTCTAAGCTTCAGACAATGTCATCAGATTGAAACTCCTGAGGTATCGCTCCAGGTCTCCACCTGGCATGTATTCCATCACGAGAGACACTTGCTCTTCATCCAAAGAGGTGGCACCATAGAACTTCGCAAGGTTTGGACCTTGAGCAGTCTGAAGTCTCCCCACCCCATAACAAGCTCAGAGCTCAAAAAAGAATTTTAATAAACAGGGCCTACAGCGGCCGACAGCTTCTGCATGAGAATGAAAGGCAGGCTCTTTGTGCCAAAAACGTCTCACTAGGGATGTGGAGCACGGCTATGTGCGCCAAGTGTTCCACGTCTTTTTTGTCCAAATGACTAGTTTGGCCGGCGAGACTCCACCGTCGAACATATCTCTAAGAAGACATAGACAAAGCATGTGTGCTGCCATTTCGTAAATTTCCATGAACTCCCTATTGTTGCTAAAGTTCATATCCAATCAATATGTTCCCATGTCCAAACCTTATGTCCCCATGTCCCCATCACCCACTCCATGCATCCACATCCCCTGCTTTAGACCTTCGCCCCAAGAATCTGCGATTTTTTCATAGCTTCCCAAACCCCAACTCTCAACATCCATCAGCATGACTCAGCATGAGTTCCATGTCCCGGGGCATGTGAGTTGTCTCGCCAGGTCCCTCTGGATCAAGAAAGGCAAACGAAGAAATTGGGATAACAAATGTTGCATTGTTGGCACCAGCTTTTGTGCAAAAACTTTGATTTGAATTTGTCTCAAATTTAGGATTCTTTGAGGTCAATGCGCAAAAGATTTGAAAAATTCTCTGTTTTCTAGTTCAAGCATCTCCCAATCATCTCTAGAGTTGTGAAATACCGGGTAACGCTACCAGTGGCCGAAGCAGGCTATGTCTTCCATGCTCGAGAGAAAGGATGGTAGAGGAGAGGAACGTAAAGAATTCGTATCTGCGTAGGCAATGCCAACCAATGGAACCCACAGCACCCACAGCACCACAGCACCCACAGCACCCACAGCTTCTGCAAGGGTCGCAAGACGGATCAAAATTTAATATGAATGAAATAGGAAACCCGTAGCGAATGCTATCTGGAAAGGAAAAACATCCTTGTTGTGAGCTTTCATTCAGCAGCCCTCTGCAAAACTGATCTCTCAACTTTGACTCCCACATATCCGATGAAACAAAAGGTCGGAAACAATTGCTACGATTTACACTTCATGCTCATAACACCAGTCTGCGTGCCAATTTCTTGCTATTGTGAGTCATAAATCACACGTTTCAAAACGCCGTCTCGTAAAAGTCGAGCAACACCGGTTGTCATGCAATTCTGACAGCAAGCGATGCAAACGGGTTTCATCCTTCTTGAAGCGAGCGAGCAACAGGCTTCGGCCCTCATTTCAAACAAGACTCGATGAGACTCGATGCACATATCAGAGCAACCTCTTCGTTCGTCAACTCCAAAAACAGGTACGGTAGTGATCTATTGGCACTATTCTGGGTTGTAAAAGCCCAGCCCGCCTATGTCCTTTGCGCTTTTCATGGCCTTTCCATCTTTTTCCAACCTACTCTGCAGTCATGAGACAACAAGCTTCGCAACCACTGGCATCCCCTTCCAACTTGCATAGACTGAAGGGCTACGTCCACCGCGCTCGGGCTCTGAATCCAAGCGCTTGTTGAAGGTCAGCTCGTCTGCAGACGCTCTCCAATGCAACTCTTGTGACTTCGGAAGCCACATTTCAAGAAGGAAGACCCTACGCATAGAGTTACACATACTTACACAATTACGATGAACTAATAAATTGAAACTTTAGAGATGTTACACTGCAAATGTAGTTTTCCAAACGGGCGAGAGAGGTAGTGCATGCAGCAAACCACCCATCATTGACTCATCTCAGAAGGCCTGATGGAATCTGCCATGATGTTGCATCAGTTTTGGCCATCGAGGGCTTAGCCTGGACATGAAAACTAAGCTCAACAAGTGCTGTCCTGGAAGAAAAATGCTCTACTAACTGGCACAACCAACAAGAGTTCTGAATGCAAACACGTGTTTTCAACAGGACTCGACAAGGTGAAATTAAAACACATGTCTTCATGTGTTCTTTTCCATGCTTTTGGAAACACAAAAGGGCACCTGGGGGCTTTGTCGAGAAGGAATTGCTTTTGGCTGCGGAGATCGCATCGGCGACGCACAAGTTGGAGATTCCGTCGGTGACACAACTCGTGCTAGTGCTCCTGGCACCTCCAAGCGGAGACTGTCATTCAAAAGCGAAGCCACCATGCGGAAAAAACATGAAGAGACAAGAGAAAAACCAGAAGTCCACAACAGGTTCACAACAGTTTCACAGTCGAACCGAAGAGATTGAAAAGTTGGGATTTGAACACCACATTGCTTCCCCAAGTATAGTCCAGAAACTGCTGCTTCAAATCTTTGGAAAAAAAGGTCCCGGATACCAACTTGCAAATTTGCCAGGGCCCACAAATCGAAAAGGTCGACCATGCATGATCGCGAGCAAAGCGATGCAGTGCGCTGCTAGGTATCACCCACACCACGGGCAAAGCACTTAGAAGACCCAAGCCTGTGTCCAAAGGATCCTTCTGGAGTATATACATGTATATACTGTACCGGTGAAATGCTAAGCACTCACCCATGGGGCCCGAGCACGCACACACACACACACACACACACACACACACTTGAGGGCCCGGGGGGGCTGGACGAAAGCTAGCACCACGCACATCTGTGAATGTGAGCTAAAGCAAACAATGTTCATCAATGTTCCCTCCTTACATAGGGGAGAGTCAACAAGTGAAACTTCACGCACAAGGTCCCGCTCCTACCCCCAAACCCCCCGAAGCTTTCCGAAAGAAAAAACAAACTTCAGCTAGCTACCGATAGCTTTCGTGACTTGCATTGAAGCAAAAGTCTGCATGAAAGCAGGGTCAAAAGAATTACATGATGCCTCTTATTCATCAATATGGCCAGAACAAAAGTGCGGGAATAAAGAACGGTTATGTGTAATTACATACATATACATATACATATCATATGTATATATATATATATACATATATTTATTTATGTGTTTATTGATATATATACACACACACACGCACACACACATGTAACGCAGGTGAGACCCAGGAGCAGTGATGGCTCGCACTTGGAAAGGAAACCCTCTTGGCCTGGCCGCACGCTGGAATCGATGCGACCCCGATACTCCCCTTCCCCCATCCACAAGGAGGTGAAAGTCCAATCAGGCATTCCACACACTCCGCATCGAAAGCACACAGCTCGTTCCCAGAAACAGAAATCGAACCACATCAGAACTTTACCTTCAATTCAGCACTGCCCACCCACGCGCACACACGCGCACAGACACGCACACAGGCACAGATACAGACACAGAAACAGACACAAACACAGACACAGACACAGACACAGACACCAACACAGACACAGACACCGACACAGACACAAACACGGACACACACACACACACAAACACAGACACACAGACACACAGACACACAGACACACAGACACACAGACACACAGACACACAGACACACAGACACACACACACACACAAACACAAACACAGACACACAGACACACAGACACACAGAAAAACAGACACAAAGACCACACAAACACAGACACACAGACACACAGACACACAGACACACAGACACACAGACACACAGACACACAGACACACAGACACACAGACACACAGACACACAGGCACAGGCACAGGCACAGGCACAGGCACACACAGGCACAGGCACAGGCACAGGCACAGGCACAGGCACAGACACAGGCACAGACACAGACACAGGCACAGACACAGACACAGACACACCCACACAAATGCATGCATGCACAAGCTCTAGGCTGGTGTGGCAAAGACTGCAAAGCAGAATCTCTTCATAGTTTCATTGAGAGCAGTAAGCTAAAGCTACCTAGGCGACAAAAAATATACCTCATGACATTCCATGGTTGAAGCAAATTGGTTTTGAAACGAAGACCTACAATTGGAATCTGGGAGTTCAAGGACCGAGGTTCTCAAAACTGCGATGAAAAAACTATGTTTGTTTCTTTCAGGATTAGCACAGTCAGATTCACTACCACCCGACGCAGCAAATACTGCACATCTTCGAAACTCCCACTAGCACTATGACTCATAGTTCCTCTTATCCTCTGCACCACAATGGGAGAAATCCTGTGAGAATGACGGAAATCCTTTCCCGCCTTCAAGTGAGAGGTCACACGAGGTGTTGAAACAGATACAGTACTTGGATATATGACTTTATTCATTTTTGGGTTGCCTAACACAGGATGACCTCCAGGACTCCATCGACTGTAGGGAATGCAATACTGAAAACCATGAAAATGAACTGAAGGACATATGGCCATATCGTTTGGCCAGCGAAAGAATAAAGTCTTACTGTCTTACATTGCTTGACGACTTAAAGGAATGAACTTTGGAGAATGACGATTTATTTCCCATTTCTTGGCAGGCCACGTGAGAAAGCATGTGGCTCTGGCAAAAGACTGACCTGTTCCTCTTGAATCACACAAAAAAGTTTCTGTCTTGTAGCTTTGAAGGAAGCTATTCCTCAAGCATAAATTTTGAAAGACACGACATACATCTTACTGGCTATTTCCTGACAAACTGAAGCAATGCTCGTCAAGTGGTTTGGCCGCATGGTCGACAAACTTAGAGCGGTGCCTTCAAAGGTGGTACTGATGCCAGCAATGGCGTCTTTGGCCGCCCTATATGCTGGACTAAATGCAGAAGCTCCTCCAAGGCTGCTCGGGCAAATGAAGGCTCTCGGCAGTCGCCTCACAGGACGGTCACAATCCAGTGACTGAGAGAAGAAGAAGAAGAAGAAGAAGAAGAAGAGAGAAGAGAGAAGAAGAAGAGAGAAGAGAGAAGAGAGAAGAGAGAAGAGAGAAGAAGAAGAGAGAAGAGAGAAAGAGAGAAGAGAGAAGAGAGAAGA
>VSDK01018556.1:17054-26287 GCA_009767595.1 Symbiodinium kawagutii | reverse complement strand
GATGATGATGATGATGATGATGATGGTGATGATGATGATGATGATGATGGTGATGGTGATGGTGATGGTGATGGTGATTGTGATGGTGATGATGATGATGATGATGTTGATGATGATGATGATGATGATGATGATGATGATGATGATGATGATGATGATGATGATGATGATAATGATGATGACGATGATATTGATGATCAGGTTGACCATGACAACCGGCAATTATGGCGATGATTCTCATAGGGTTTAAGGAACTGGCGATAGTTGTGATTGATCCTCGCATTGATGATTCTGATAGTAATAGCCTCATTGA
This sequence comes from Symbiodinium kawagutii, assembly GCA_009767595.1. Taxonomy (NCBI): domain Eukaryota; class Dinophyceae; order Suessiales; family Symbiodiniaceae; genus Symbiodinium; species Symbiodinium kawagutii. The sequence goes on along the minus strand of VSDK01018556.1, from coordinate 25,974 downwards.
TGATAGTGATTATGGTGATGAAACAATCATTTTGGTCAGACTGATAAGCAGAACAAGGCCAATGATGATGACGCTAAGGATGGGGGAGATCGAAGACTCTCCATGCATTGTCTGATTGCTAAAAGAGCCACCATCTCGAGGCACACCTTTGCGAAGGATCCCCATGTTGTCAGCGCAACAGACACTGCACATGAAACTCCCTGCCACTTCCCTGTTTCCCCGCTCTCGAATCCAAGACTCTCTGGGTCCAACGTCAGCTCCCACGTGGGTGTCTCCCAAAGGTACACCAGTAGCCCAGACCCAAGCCAGGCTTGATGGCACCTTCACGGTTCCCTTTTCAGGGGGCAAGACGTGTCTGGTATGTGCCCGGATGAAACTTCTCAGCGTCAAATCAAGATTGAAAAAGTTCATTGAACAAACGAGGAGGGCAAAGTCTGTTAATTCATTAAATGTGACAAAAGCCACAAATTAACGCTTTTGCTACAAGATCTTACAATCTACATACTAAACTGTCCCGTGATCCGCATTCACAGGTTTGTCTTGGGTATATAATGTGGCTTGAGCTAGTATGGCTTCTTCTGAGAGGCCCGAACATGTTCTTTACAAAACATCTGCGTCTGAAACTGGAAACCTGAATAATTTGCAAGCCGTGCTCTTGTAAAGATTGTTTTGCTCCATTTTCCGGAACCTGGTGCTGGGTTTGAGAACCTTGGGAACTGGCACCGGTTGTCAAAAATTCACAAAAAGTAATGGAACCACCACACAGAGCAAATCACCAACAGTTCAATTGATATAGAATTCAGGATCCCTAATGTTGCAATTACAACAAGACCTGGCACAGTGCCACCCCCAAGCAACCACTTCACTTGCAGCAAACCCAAAGACACAACCAAATTTGTTCATTGTTCAAAGAAAGGATCTTGGCCGTCTTGGATATTTGATGGAGATGTTTCCCTTACTTGATACTTGACCGTCAGGATCCGTTTTTCAATTTCTTAAGAGGAAACTCTAGTTATGACTGCGAATCAATCGCCCATATACAGTATACTTGGCAGACTGACAGGGGACGCCGTTGTGCTGGGCCTTCCACGTAGACAAACAACACTGTCACAACAACCACTACCACATTGCCGGGCTCCTCTGTCTGATCTGGGACACTACCACAACATCTGGAGACTCTATTACAAGGCCAAATAAGACCCTACCATCTCAGAAAATCCGAATGATGGGCATCACTAATAGCGAAATCACTACATTAATGTCGTCTGTATAAGTCAACTCAAGGTCTGATTGCAAAACACCTCATTGTAAACACTCATCTTAGAGGATAGGAAGTCAAGCAACCCTAGTTGCACTTGATCATCTCGTCCTACGTCCAGTCGTCATTTGTTCACTTTGCTCATACTGGAGCTCTAATTTTCACGCCCAGCCTTGTACTCCGAGTTGGAGCACGCGAAGCCAGTGTTTCCTGCACTTCAAAGGGTCACTGGCTTTTTCTTCGATCCTTTTGTCTTTGAACTTCCAAGGTGATCGCCTCTCTCTCTCTCTCTCTTCGCGGCTAAGGCATTGGTAAATAGACATATATCTATATATATATAATATTTACATATACAATATATATATATACTTTAGATATATTTATATATATATATATATATTTATTTATCTATTTATTTAGAGGTGTTTATAATATACATACACAGTGTATATAAATATATTTATTCATTTATTTATTTACTTATTCATTTATTTACTTATTTATTTATTTATTTAATTAATTTAATTTATTTATTTATTTATTTATTTATTCAATTAATCTATTTATTTATTGATTTATTCATTTATTTATGTATTTATTTATCTATTTATTTATTTATGATCCCCCTGTGAATTAAGGGCAACGGTCCAGGGCAACGATTTCCTAGTAGAAAATGCCTGCCATTGACCCCTACCTACTACACAATCGAAGCACCTGGGAGAAAATCGTTACAGAATCGAGGCACCAAACACATCACTCAAAAACACACCAGACTACAAAATTGGAAGGCCAAACTAAAATCCGTACAGTCATTTTTCTAAACAGGTTTTTGGACCTGCAAATCTAACAGGCAATCTCAAAACTGTAGAGTGCTTAATGAGTTTCATCCGCATGAAATCTGACTACAGAATCCCAACCTTTGGCTTGAGTCCCATGCTCCTGACGATATGGACCTTTGATACATCCAATTTGTTCAACTAAGGAAGCCTGATTCTGTAAGGGGCGTGGTTCTATGTTGCACATCCAGGTAAATTTGATATCATTTGATCAAATTCGAAGAACCAAAGAGTTGAAAGTGCTTAAATATCATCTGTACAAAGTCGAAACCCCTGGCATCCACAAACGATATGCTTTCCAACTGCTCTTCACTACAGAATCGAAGTCACTGACTGCTCTACAAAATCAGAAACCCTGACTCCAGCTAACACACAGCATCCCCAAGATAGTGATGTAACAGCATTCACATCTTAGAAAAAGACCATTTTCTAATGCACTGGACCTCACTGATTGCCTAGAGGTTATTTCAAAGGGGATTATATATGCATACGGTTTCTTCGTCACCACCTCTGCCAGCCGAAACTGCAGAGCAAGACTTCTCATCTGGATCTATGCTACTTGGCACACCAACTGCGCTTGAGCCCTGGCGAATGCTGCCTGCGATTCGACATCTGGTGCAGAACTCACGCTTTGTGCCAGGGATGTCTTGCCTGTGCCTCGCGCAAAGAAGCTAGACTAGACAGTATCGGCCTGTCGAAGGGGTCTTCCCCTGGTTTGGGCTCCTTGAAAAAAATCAAAAAGGATGCATTCAGTCAGGAATTGATGGTTCAAAACTGCCCTAGCATCCAAATAGCTTCAAGAGAGTGATCAAACGAGCCTGAACAGCCCACCAATGCAACACTAAGCGCCATGAATAGCTATCATTCATGCCGTCGCTCTGCCGTGTTCAGCTATGCACTTTGCTATCCAGAGTCTTCGCGCATAAAACATCAATGCTTCAACCTCTGACTCTTTTGATGCAAAAAAAGAAGCAAGACTAAGCAAGACTAAGCAAGGCATTCAAAACATATTCAACCTGAACTCTTGAAGTTCTGTTTGAAGTTCTGTTTGAAGTTCAACCATCTTGCACTTTCTCCGGACTGCTGAAATTGGTCCCAGCTCGATTACTTTGCTTTATTTGATCACTCCATGGACATTTTGAGATAAGCTGAAGCCAAGTCAAGGCTCGGGACAGCGGAAGAGAGCAAACAAGCAAAATGCGGAAAGGAAAAATGAAAAAAAATGATAATATAATTCAAAAATGCAAAAAGACAAAAGCGGAAATGGAAAATGAAAAATTCAAGGACAGAATGCTCGAGCGGAAAACACGGCCTCTTTCCATGCAACAAGCGTGCCATCGCCGCATGCTGGACCACACCAACACCCGCGCGAGCAATACCTCATAAAATCAGAAACAACAAGTGGAAAGTTACCCAAGCTCAAGGAACAGCAACTCATGAGCAACAGTTTCAAATGCAAAGTTTGTTTTGCATTCTTCAGAGGTTCACAGAGGTTCATTCTCAAGCACCAGCTTGCCCAATATTTGCATCATATTTTGTTCCAAGCTGGTGGGCTTGGAGATGGGCATCAGGGCAGTGCGTTCTGTTCTGTTCGCTGTGCCATCAGCATTTTTAGAGCGTCGCAACCAAAGCGAGGAAACACAGGCCGAAAATTGCATCGCTTCTTCAGGTCACAGAATCTAAGTTGGATAAAAGTGATTCAGTGTGTACAATGAATGTGTACTTTTGGCATTCAGTATGCGTGTCATGCGTGTGTTCTCCAAAGAAAAATGTTCGGCTGAGAAGGTCTCGATACGAGTCGGAGAGCTCTGATCATGGAGAAGCGCACCATGTTGCACTTTTGGTTTTAGCTGTGCCAAGCCTTGTGATTTATATTGATTTATGAATATAATTAATATGTTTATCTACTGGTTTAATCACTTATCTATTTATTTATTGATCGATTGATCGATCAAATCATGTATTCATGCATTTATGTCTTCATGTATGTATCTATTTCTTTAGTCATTGGTCTATCCGTCAATTCATTTACTGTATGTATTTATGCATTGATGTATTTATGCATTGATGTATTGATTCATTTACTCATATATTTTTGTTACTTCTCTGTGTATCTACTTGTCTATGCATTCATGTTTATCCACTGATTTCTTTACTTTTTCATCTCTGTATATACGCATGTATGCATTGATGTATTTATGTCTTTATGTATTTGTGCAGTTTTCTATTGATTTATCTCTCTGTCTGTTCATATAAATCTATCTATCTATTGGTTCCATCTATTCATTTCTACTTATCTTCATGATTATCTATTTATCTATTTGCTTACTTATTGATGTAGTCATCTATTTATCTATTTATGCATGTATCTATCGATTCATTGAGTGTATTTGTCTTTTTATTCATTTGTTTCATTATTCATGTATTTCTCTATAAAGTTATCCGTCCATTTTTTCATCTGCATATTTATTTACCTATGTGAGCAGCGGACAAAATTACTTGTTTGGGTAACCATCATTGGAGGAGGACTCGCTCTTCAGTCGGACCTACTCGCTTTCGCGGGTTGTGTGCTTCAACAAAATGGACTCGCTTTGGACTCGTTTTTCAATCGGACCTACTCGCTTTTGGGGGTTTCACTACTTCTCTAAGGCCAATGATTGCACGAACAATAAACTAATTGACGATAATTTTGTCGGGTGCTCATGTATTTATCTATCGCATCTGTTTTCACTATTCTTTGTGGTCTCCATTTTGGATGGTTTACTTGGGAAGCTTGATGCTGAGAAGCAGATAATCATTTTGAGTGATCAGAGAAATTGATCCTTCACGATCCTGAAAGATCGAGTTACGAGTTCTACCTTTCCATGTCAACAATTCCGCGCATATCTGCATGTTGCAACTGCTTTTGGAGTTTCCAGCAGAAATCTGGTTTCAGCCTGCAGAACTTTCTGGACATCTGGCCAAGAGGCTAAAAATCACAAGTCCGCACGTCAGAGTCAATTGAGACCTTTGCCATGGAACAGGTTCGCTTCTGTGGCCAACAAAAGCAAACTCGGTGATCCACAGCCATAATTTGACACAAAGCGGTGTGTGCAGTGAAGTACAAATGCTGGTTGTGAGAGCGTCAAATCTACCCAATTGTTCATCTGCAGGCACGTACGTGATTGCCTCATCAAATGCAAACTTGTTGAAATGAGCTGAAATGTGTAGGGCAACATACACAACACTGGATCGACATAATCAATAATCAAAAAGTGGAGCCCCTGCGAGGCTCTGCAACATTGCTCCTGACTTTACTTGTCTCTCCAATGCTATTCGATCAGATTCGCTATGCAAAAGGTACTTGTGGAAATCAAGTGGCTTCAGAAGTAGCAAAAGTAGCAACGGTGTAAACTGGTTGGACAGACTTCAGGTCGTCGCAAACCAATTGTTCTTTGGATCGATACTTCCAAACGGCTCCTTGTCGCCAGAGACAATGTTTTACCTTGTCATGAATTGTCATGGTAGATAAATTGGTAAAGCCTTGCTCACCACCAAGCAGCGCGATCAATGGCATCTTGGAGTCAACCTCAGCACGTTTACAACTATTTTGGACGTAAAAGTCTGACTGGCCAAGTACCGCAACAAAGTTGTTTTCTGCTCAGAAACTCAACAGCAGTGGAAGGTCACCGTTCTCCAAGTTTTCTTGGCATTTTGCAGCACGTTCTCAAGATTGGGATTCTAATTCTGTCATGGCACACTTCGCAGGTCTTGTTGGCCTCCAAAATTCCAAAACGAAAACATGTCTCGGGATGTCTCGGAATGGTCTCTTCCGCGCAGAGTCACCATCGCAATGCCCACTGCTAGAACCAGTTGTCCCAAGAAATCGCCCAAAGGCACCAGCACTTGCACCAAACCTTGGTGTTTCGGAGCTGGTCAGAGTAAAGAATGGAATTCTGGACCTAGGGCCTAGTAAGGGTGCAAGGCCAAAGGGTTTCACTGAATTTCAGTCGTGACTAATACATGAGGCATGAGCAGCCACTGCTTGAAACTGCCCGCTTGTGATTTGCAACATTTCACTCCAAGCACCGGAAATCAAGAGACGGACTGGGACACCTCTTAAGCATGACCACTGACCGACTGACCGTCGCTGACCGTCACTGACCCACAAAACATCCGTGGGAGACTGCTTCGTGCCTGATCTGCTCCTGAACCCGACACAAGATACATGACCGGTGCACACCAAGTGCCTTGTGATAGATGCGATTTACCAAGTGACACAGATACTGACACCTTGGCAAGACAAAAACCTTGCAGCTTCTGCAGTTCCTTCAGCTCTACACGGCACCACACACAGGAAGCTCCGTCTCCAGACCGTGTGAAGACATGCAATCCTTTCGCACCCATTGCCGCAACGTAACATGGAACGTTTGAAATTGCTCTCCTCGTGTTGCAAATCTAAAAAAAGAACCCTCAGAACCCTAAATAAGGCCTGAAACCTTCGCCCAAAACCGCACTTGCCAGTGGAAAGTGAATATGTTCAGCCTAAGTTCGGAGCTTACAACCCTTACAAGGCAGTGAAAAAACCTTCGAGCCACACCCTTCTTCTTAATTCCTTCAGCTGTCAATTCCTGAAATGGATCAAAAAAAGTATTGATTTCGTGTAATGTGGTGGCGTGTTGGCAAACTTCCACCGCCGACTTGTGCTCCCAGCTTCAGCCATTCTGCAACTTGGCTTCCGAACGTTGAGACCAGGTATACGCCATGCCCCATAAGATCGGTGCAACAATCGCCCCGAGCTGTGGAGAGGCCGCTACAAGGGAGTACCTGAGAATGCAGATTGCCACAATGCCAAATGCAGATTGCCTCAATGCAGAGTAGAGAGTAAAGCTATTTGAAATCTGCCAAATGTCAGCAACGTTCATGCATCGTGGGCAGAATGCACAGAATATTTTTTGCCACAGGGATCAGTCTTATGCCACTTTTTGCAAAGGACTTCGAGAGGGCGTGGAAGTTGAAAACTTCAACCATGTGATGCGCCCGTTGCACAATTTAGCACAAGCTTCACTACGGGCACAAGCCTGTGTCCTGAAGTGAATCTACTTCATCAAAGCAACTAAGGATTAAAAACACAACTGGTACTTGACAGGCAATGAGTGCAGGGGGTTCTTCACCACTTTCGCACTTTCATCTGACATTCCGACATTGTATCAACTGGTCGTAGGGCTGCAGTCGGTCGACAGCTGGCAGGGCGTTGCTTCACGGGGAGTGAAGGGTCAGAACGAGCATTCGCCACTTTGGATGCTGTGTGCAGGAATTCTTTTGAGTTCAACAAACACATGAACTCTCTTGATTTTCATGAATAAAATGGAGGAACTTGTTTTTTTTGATTCCCCACACAATGCAGTTTGTGCCTGGCAACTCGGTATTCGCGCGCCTAGTCTCGAAAATGATGTACCAACCCAGCCATGTTTCGGGATGTTTAAGCAGTTGGATGGTTTTGGTGTTTTTGGGATGATGGTGCTTTAAGTCACGTGTGAAACAAACGTCGCAAAAGAGACTTCAGCCAGTGCCCAAACCACCATAGCAGCAGCACCACCCATGAATTGCAGCCAGCGCAGGTACGTCCACTTGAGCAAGCCAATCATGCTTATGCCAGCTGGGGGGAACCCGTGCTAGTAGTCGTGCAAGTTTTTCCTCGTGAGCGTTTTGGTGTGTGTTTGCGGGGTTTGGGATGATGTGAGGCATGTCAACGTTCTTGATTCTTGTCAACGTGCCGAGTGGAGTAAATGCCCCTGCTACCTCACGCAAGGGTCGGAGTGGGGTGGGGCATGTTAACGTTTGTGCCAACTTGCTGCACACGTGCACCTGCTACGTCACGCAAGGGTTTTGCAAGTTGCCTCAGCATGAACAAAAAACTATGTTGATCACAGACCCCGCGCAATCTTATCCTAAGTTGCGTGTCAATTTTGTTTTCAAACATGAGTGTTCCAATCACGGAAAAGGAGTGTTTTGCATCAAAAACGAATTAGAATTAAGGTTCTGATCCACACAGGAGGAGTGAGATGTGATCTGGAGACGAAAGTCGAAAACTGAAAACCGAAAACCGAAAGCCGAAAGCCGAAAACCGAAAACCGCAAACCGCAAACCGCAAACCGAAGAAGGAAAGCCAAAACCGAAAAACGAAAGCCGAAAACCGAAAACCGAAGCCCGAAAGCCGCAGCCCGAAACCCGAAAGCGGAAACCGAAAACGACAATGAAAACGAATCAAAGCAGATACATCTCTGCGGATCGGGACTCCTTCAAGGCAACCAGAGTCAACGGCCAGCTCCACACTGAGTTGATGCAAAGCATCCGGGTATGGCAATGGCGTTGGCTGAACTCCAAGAAAGAAACCTTTTGGAAGAGACTGGTCGCGTGTACCACAAGTGCGTGGGCACTTGAGCTGTCCCAAAAAACGCGAAGTTCGCGGAGCTGATCCCCAGTAATTTGCAATACATGGTGAAGAAATGTGAAAAACGTCCTTGAAATTTTCCGGGCTATTGAAGCACATTTTGTGGATCACATCGATGATCTCGCTGCGAGAAAAACAACATTCATTCTTAAGGTCAACGACTGCGAGCGCGGTTTCCCCCCGGCAGGGACATTTATCATACGGTCCAACAGAGTTTGATAGATTCATGGTTCATAAGATGTGTCTCACTGCTTTTGACGCATGTGTAGACTCTACGGGCGCCGTGCTGAAGCTAAGACTTCACAAGAATCTTTTTCTGCCTTGCGAAAAAGACCACGGACTGCAGCCCAAAACACATGTTACATGCAACTTTCCCAAGTTACATTGCTTCTC
>VSDK01018556.1:7054-12054 GCA_009767595.1 Symbiodinium kawagutii | reverse complement strand
GTAGACAGGCAACCTTTCTTGAAGTAAGTAGCCCAATAGCTCCGTACAAAGATATGCAAAACATAAAAGGATAGAGTACTCACAGATTCAATGGACGGGAGGAGCAGCCTGTAAAACAGTCTCAATCCCACATAACAAGCATGGAGCTAGTGTCAACAGCTCGAATTCCAAGGCTCTTGGGACTCTTGGCTCTGCAAATTTGGTGAAGCAAAAAAATGTGGAAAACTCGAATTCTTCGATTCTTCGATTCTTCGATTCTCGTTGTGTTCGCTGTGACCGCTGTGGCCGTGCAACGTGCAGAGCTGAGTTGCGGCGCCCTAAGCGATGAAGCAGCGCACTCCCCTGCCTCAAAGGCAGAAACTGATTTTCCAAGTCCTTTTCCTTTCCCTACACGGAGTCTCAATAACTTACCTTGGTTCCGTTCCCGACACGGAGTCTCAATAACTTAACTTGTCTTAACATGTCTTAACCTATGGCCTCTGGATGCCTATGGCCTTGGTTTTAACATGTTTGAACTCTTTGACAAGGCTTTGCGGAGCGGCCTAAGTCTTCACGAGAGAAACATTGCCGTCTACCGATCAATTGGCAATGAAAAAATGGCCATCTGTTTGTCTTAGGATCAAATCGGAAATTCAAGAAGATCTGCGCACAGGTCTAGCATAAGATAGCCACGACTTCTGACACGGGCCTGGTTTTGGTCCATGCAGTTGCTTGCCCCTTGCAGGTGTCGCTGAAGAATTTAACCGCTCTCCAAACTTTCAATTGATGACTTTCATTGGCAGACTTGTTGTTTGCAAATCAGCACTCATTTAGCAACATAAACTCAGACGCTTGCTACAGCTTTCGAAGGGATCAAAGGACATTTATTCATTCTTCCAAATCCGCCCTCACCCACTTGCGGACGCTGTATAGAATCTGTGGTACAAATGAGCTACATAGGGCCAGGTGCGCCCTGTGTTTGCTTGGAATCACTGTTTCAAAAATGATTTTTGACAAGATTTGCAGAACATGCCCCAATCTGGGCCCAACACAGGCCAGCATGGGGCCACCATGGACATAGGAACATGGGAGAATGGGTCAAACATGGGCCCAAGCTGACGCATGAAACAAGGTCTGACAATGGTTGGGTCTCACACAAATATAGAAACCCATCTAAGGAATTCGAACGATCCAACATTGGCAAACCAACTCGCATAGAGGCACAATGTCATCAGGTTAAACCGCTGTGCGAGCCCTCGGTGCAGGAGTCACTTAGTACAAAACAGGCTCCATTTCTCAATCGCTTCCATTGCTACCATTTCTCCAAATCTGATTTGTTCACATTTTGCACCTCCTGCGGTTGCGATGTCGATGTTGCAACGCCTTCAAACACTAAAAAATGCAACAGCGTTTCACTGTCTGAGCATCCAACAGAGCACAAAGCTTTAAGGGACACCAGGAGCAACGCTAAAAGCAAAGCTTAAAGCATTAAGAAAATGATATGTTATATTCCTTCAAAGCTTTTGCAACTTTCTCAACATCGTATGTTCTTCCAAGTGTACACTGGCGGATTGCCCAAGAGCAACGGGCACCACGAAGGAAGAAGCGTCTGTGCATTGAAACATGGCATTGTGCGTTGGTTATTTCTATTGAAACATCGGAGTAACACATGTGTGATCAGTTGTGATCAGTTTTGAAAGGGAGATAGTCTGATAGAAAGGAAGATTCAAAAACAAGACATCGCATGATACTAGATGACACGCATATGTACACATGCAAGGGAAGAGAAAAGGTAATGCAAAAACAGATACTAAAAGATCTTGGCCGGAGGTTCGAATAATCCTCGAATTTTCCTGGGTGAAAGATAAGGATGAATAAATTCACTGTGTATCAGAACCATTCAAAAATCAAGTGTGGAATTGTCCCCGTGGCAGGCCCAAACGATAGCCCCAATCACATCTCATTACAAACCACCAGCTCAAGTATAGGTTAGCTTTGAAAACTGTCCGTTGAGCTGGCTTGTCCAAACAGCACGTGTGCTGGCAGAAGAAATCGTCCCATGTACGGCCAATTTTTCCTGGATTGGGTGATCTAGTATTGGAAATAACGAGGCGGAGGCCCATGCTTACAAAAAGTCTTGAAAACATGCTGAAGCAACAATGGATGGAAGCACATTTTCTGGAATTACAACACAAATGTGGATTTGGAAATTGTTTCTGTTAAACTAAGTGGAGTTACGGTTTAGTGCAAAATGCAAAACAAAGACCAATTTTAGAAACCGTCCTGAAAGCATGTTGAAAGGATACGTGAATAACATGTTGCTGGAAAATTACCTATATGTCCGAAAGAAAATTCCTTCGACGTATCCTTGTAGCATCGCGGTCACATACACCCATTTTACGAAAGTGTCCCGAAAGCATCAAAAAAACACTCAACCAAATTCTATGGGAAATGAATATACAAAGGTCAACTTTAGAAACTGCAGTTGTACCTGCTTAAAACCATATCTGTAGTCACAGTTTAATGGAATTTGCCATGCGAACACCAATTTTCGAAACTGTCCTTGGGGCAAATTCAAGCCAAAAAACACGCACAGCCTCACAGCCACAAAAAATAGCAGCAAAAGCAGAAAACAGCCAGAACATCACCAGCACTAGAACGCCACCGTCTGAACCAGAGCGCCACCAGCACCAAAACACCACCAGCACAGCAGTCGCACCAAGACACAACACCGCCGCCACTGACACCACCACCAGAACACCTTCAGAACCAGGACACCGCCAGCACCAAAACACTACCAGCAGAGACCAATAAGACAAGAAGACAAGACAAAACATTTTAAGTCCGAAAAGTCGCCGATTGATCCCAGACAAAAGATCAATCGAGCAACACTGGCATTGTGCAAAGTTGACTCCTGCAACTCAGATATCGCAACTTTGTGTTTGGACATTCGATGCGTGTTTTGTGGAGGGGTCGCGTTTGTGGCACCACATCTGAAATTCGACGTCCCTACTTTCAAGATAGAAGAAGAGGAGCAGCAGGAGGGAGAGAGAGAGAGAGAGGTGCACATGGGAGATGTGAAGGTTGCAAGGACCTTAAGATGTGAGATGTGAGGGTGTATAAGTGAAGATGTACTAGACACATGCTTTTTTAGGAAGAACCCTTTGCTGTAGCGCTCTCGAGAAGGGAATTATGCAAAGCAGACCGCAACACACAAAGCGTACCAAATTCAAAGCAGGTTCAAAGCAAATTCAAACAAAATGAAAAAATTGACCAGCTCCACCTCCATCCTCCAGCACCCTCACCCTGGCCGCAATCAGTTTGTCAACTTCCTGCCGCCAGAAGTGCACTTTGTGTTTCTCCGTTTGAACCCCCTAAAGTTCCTACTACACTCGAAAGCCCCAAAAAAGATTGTCCTCTCGGAGGTGGGCCAGTCCAGGATCCATGGATTGCCTCAGCTCGCAGATGTTTCCATCTTTCAATCCCTTCTTCCCTGAAAAATATTTCTATCTCTTTCAATCTCTTTCGATATCTTTCAATCATCCTCAATCATTCAATATATTTCAACACTTCCTAGACAATAAACTACATCTAGTACGCTGCGTCGTGATGTGTAACAATAAAGAAGCATCTCTTTAAGAACCACACCCAAATCGCTGTCGCATGGTGAGAAGATTCCGGGCCTGCAAGAAATCAATCAACTAATAGCAATGATATCAAATATGTGTTGGGTTTAAGATGGTTTAAGCATTTGTGAAACCGGAGTTATATATGTTTGGAAAACTAACAATGGATCCTCTGAAAGTACAGCTTAGCAAATAGCCTTTCATGACTTTGATGTCTCGTGATTTGGGTCACGTGAAACGATGGGATCAAGCAAGCTTGATTTCATGGCGTTGATTCTTGATTGATCCTTTGTCTTTTTGATTGATCTGATAGATGCATTTCGACTGGCCTTCGCTGCTTTGCAAAAAGCTTACACAGGCATAGTGTTGTCTTCTCACTCTACCTGTTTTTAGACATAGGAGCAGCTTTCGTTGTATCGCCCAAACTAATATTTGCATACGGAGGAGATCCGAATTTTCTCAAAGCACTGCAAGGACGTAACTACCTACACATGTTGATCCAAGACTCCAAGTATTCAAAGTGTACCACTCTATGCTGGAAAAATCAAACTGGATTAAAACATGCGAATCTTGAGATGCTTTGCACTGCATTTCTGGCTAGAACATGTGATCCATTAGACCGACATTTTACATTAACTTAATCGAGACACTTGCACTCTTGATTCTGGCGTTCTCTTGATTCCTCAATCCCTCCTTTTCTTCGCAAGCACTCGATATGACCCAACAAACGGCAGACTTCGTCGTCTCATTGCATACACTAAGACATGCTGCACAGTACATTGCATTACTCTACAGTACCTTACATTTGTTCAACCGATATGCTTTATATACATGCATAGAAGACACTGCAAGAAGATGAAAGGCATGCAGATCATACGCACCCTGCAAACACTAAATACACCACCTAAGTGGTTCAAACAAGATAAGTGTAATGCATTGAACAAACAAGACAAAGAAATGACCTATATCACGCTCGTCATATGAATCAAATGCATTGGGTGCATCATACACATCACCTGCGCCAGTTCCATCACATTTGTGCATCAAGACTTCCAAAGATAGAGATTACAGTGGTACTTGATGAGTACTTGCAGTATACTTTTGCATACAAGAATACATTGCATTCACATTCCATACCATACAATACTCTGAAAACGACATCATACATGAAAAAGATTACATCACACAACATTGCGTTGCTTTGCAATCATGTGACTACCCTTGCACTGCATCGAGCTACATGCAATTACATGCATTGGACATATCAATGTATGGATATACACACATGTCTATATTGATTTGCGCATACAAGCATACATACATACATACATACATACATACATACATACATACATACATACATACATACATACATACATACATACATACATACAT
>VSDK01018551.1:168171-182236 GCA_009767595.1 Symbiodinium kawagutii | reverse complement strand
TCGAGCCCGCCCTTTGCCCGGCCGCAAACCCTTCCGCAGGCCTCCCACGTCTTCCGCAGTCCTGCACATGGCAACCTCAAGCCACAGCCATCTGCTTTTAATGGCGTTCGAGCCCGCCGTTTACCGGGCCCCAAACCCTTCCGCAGGCCTCCCACATGTTCTGCAGTCCTGCACAGGGCACCCTAAGCCACAGCCATCTGCTTTTAAGGGCGTTCGAGCCCGCCGTTTGCCCGGCCGCTAACCCTCCCGCAGGCCTCCAAGGCCACGTCAGGCGTGGTCATCTGCGCTAAACGGCGTTCGAGTATGCCCTTTGTGGGGGGTCGGCGGCACCTGGGCGTTAGCCCATTCTATAAACATACATTTGGGTTATGCATTTTACTGGTTGGTGGTTCTAACCCATCCGGTTCCCCGAAAGCGGCCCCGTACGCCCGGCAAGCAAAGCAAGCGGAGCGCACGGCAAACTGTCTGAGGGTCCTTGCCTGGGTGAAACGTACAACAGTCTAAGCCTCACGCTGTCTACGGCGCTTCATCTGTCTAGCCTGCTCCTGTCGAATCTGGCATTTCACATCCCAGTTGTCCTTCAAGTTATTCTGCACTGCATCGCAGAACGAATCCGTGGCATGGTGTGGCATGAGGGGCAACTTGGTGTATGCAACCCCAGTGATATCTTTGAGGTAGTTTTGCAAACCTCCTCTTCGCGGCCTCGCGAAGGACCTCGACGTCCTGCTTCGGCACCAGCAGCCGCTTCAGTTGCTCCAGTGATAGCGGGTCGACATCGGCGCTTGGCACTTCGTCCTCCTCAGCTATTTCGAGCACAGGTAAATCGCCTTCCACCTGAGGCAGATTGGCCAGAAGCTTTTTTCGGACCTCCGCTTCCAACTCCTCGTGAAGGATCTGCCCACAAGATGGTATTGCTGGCTTTTCCCACGGGATACAGAAGGCATGGTTCTAACCCATCCCAAATACTTGCAAAATTGAACATGTCTGAGGAAAACACTAGATGTTTACAGTAGCCATTGTTGTTGTTTATTGTCCTGTCTTGTAAAATCTTAAAAAAACATTGTGTACAATCAAAGCCACCAATACGTACAGCCGTCCTCTTCGCTTTTGCTTAAATGACATGTAGTCAACACCATGCTGTCATACCAACGCATGTGGCCTTTCAAGCCTTGGCATCCCCAAAGATGGTGGTAAATAAATTTGCAAAGCTGCGTATTACATGAATAATGGTGGCAATGTCCAAATTCTGCATTAAATATGCAAATAATGATCTACATTCTACATGGATATTGAAGATAATTTTCTACATTCTACATGGATATTGAAGATACATTATCTGCATTCTACATGGATATTGAAGATAAATTATCTACATTCTACATGGATATTGAAGTACATCATATACGTATATATATATATATAATATAGTCATGTACAGAACGTAAATCCACGTTTTCTTTTGCACAGCAACACTCCGAGGACCAAACAGTTTTAGTTGACTCAAATGATAAATGTACTCTGAGTATGTAAATATGATGGTTTCTGAAAATAGGGGTCCCCAAAATCATCCAATATCAACTGTTTATAGTGCTAGACCAACCATTTCTGGGGTAACCCCATTTGAAGAAATGACCATATATATATATAAATATAAATATAAATATCTCTCTCTCTCTCTCTCTCGCTCTTAAATACATGTAGACAAATTCATACGTGCAAGCAGTGCACATCCAAACCTCCGTTGGTCCCCAGCGCACCCGGGTGTGCGAGTAGATGGCGCGTTTCTGGGCGGCTGGGAGGTGGCCCCAGCTCTGCTGGTCTCAGGGAGATTCATCCACTAAGGGCCTAACTTAGGATTGGGTTGGTAAGTTTGCCATTCTTAGTGGATTGGGTTGACCAGGCCGTAATCCTAGTAAGAATGGTTAATCTTAGTTTAATCTTAGGATTCATCCAGTCACTAAGGGTTGGTAAAATCAGGCCGAAATCTTAATAGGAATGGTTAATTAGCTGGCGCATATAGTGGTTGAGTTGTGTTATCATCCGTGATGAAGGCAAATGATGACAATGGATCACAGTGGGGTTCAGGGGTTTTGAATTGCCTTTCAATTGATGCTTAATTAATTTAGTGTTCATGGGTAATAAGGCTTCTCAATGATTCCATTGATCATGATTAGTCGGGAAACAAGCAGTTTTTTGGGGTACACCATTTTTTGTACAAACTCACATGTGTTCTTGCTATCCCCTCTGGAAAACAATGCTACATAGTTACATACGTTTAAACTTGGGACGGTATATTTGTGAAAAGAAACTTCAAAAAAAACTTTCAGACGTGATTTGTGATTTAGATAGAACAACATCAGTGGTTGTGTTGCACGAAGGCGGCTGTGGGTCGCAACCAAGGGTTCTGGAAGTTGATGATGTCAAACAGAAACAACAATGACTGGCCGCCATGCTTGGCGAGTGACACAGGCAGTTGTTAGAGTAACAACTATATCCTAACTCAACACATTTACTCTAACAACGTTGTTAAGCAGCCAGTTGTTTGCTATAGGTTAAGGGTCCTAGCTGCAGCAAATCGTCACTGTCCAACCACCAGGGTGGTCTACCATGGCGTGTTGGGAAGAGGTTCATCCGGGTTTTTGGTCTCAAACCTGGTAGTTTGCAATCATCCGTTGTCGATATAAGCACAGGGGAAATCTTCAGAGGGAAAAATCTGCCAAAAATATAGGGAACCCCAAGCTCCAGACAATCAGGACTCACAAAAAAAGAAGCAATCGCCCTTGTCAATTGCTGGGGGCTTGGTTTTTTCCGCTGGGAACAGCGTTATCTTGGCTTCGGAAATCCCAAGCCCAGGTTTCCACACAAGTAGGAACTGCGCCAGCTTGCGACAACTCTGAAAATCCTACTTCATGAGCTCAACATGACTTGGATTTTGCAACCCCAGCCATATGACTTCGTCTAGCAACGGTCCATGAACTTTCCAGGTACCCCATACCCCAACCCTTCCACCCATGGTGCGGCGTGCTGGCCTCTGCCAAGGTGGTGGAACGGCGCAACACCGGCTCCTCGTCATCGTCGCTGATGTTCGCCGCAAAGGTTTGGGTCTGGCAGCGATTCTACGAACATGGGCGATACACCACTACAAATCAACTATGGTTGATAAATGGCTAATAGGTTGGTGTGGTTGATAAATCTACATTCTAAGTGGCAAATAGGTCTCCTAATATTCTACTATCGCTAATCTTTGCTTCGTAGTTAGGTTGACAATGGTCAATAGATGCTTGTCAATGGCCAACAAGTTCAATCACGGTTATTTATCATGGTTAACATAACGACCAATAATCACGACCCGGGTCCATGGGCGTTCCTCGAATCCTCGGCAACAATCTGATCGTCTGTGAAACGACACAAGGAGCTGAGGAGCCGTTTGAATCAAACAACCATGCCGTCAGGGTACCAAGCCCTGCCGACAGGGAGGTTGAGTGCCACATGTTTTTAACCCAGCGGGGTTTGGCGTGTTCCGACTTTCCTCACATGAGGAAAAATCAATGTAGTGTCGACATGTGTCGACCATGACGTGCCAGTCACTTGCTTAGTAAAGCTTGATCAACCACGAAATAATCAGCAAAAAAACAAGAGGTGGGTAGGAGGAAACACGACTAATATCAACTAACTTATCATATATAGAGACTACACACCTATCAACCCCACTGTGATACAGGTCACTTGGCCAACAGTCCGTAAGTTCAAAAATATTGGTACTTCCAATCATTTTTTTGCCCCAAAAAACCGGTGAAAGAGTCCATCAAATACAGAGTGGCATACCCCTCAGTTCACTAGGGTCAATACCAGTTACAAAAGATATAAAACTATACCTTTGGTGGCTTAATACCAGTTCTAGAAGATATACATAGCTAGTTTTTCAGGTGGCGAATCTAAACCAACGGATCTAACCAGGGAGGGAACCGCTCACCCCGCGCCGCTCAAGGGCCTTTGAACCCTGGACTCGATCCCGTCGCCGGTTGGATCGACGTTTCTGGGCGGACGACGGCGTGAGGTGACCGTAGGGACCAACGCTTCCCAACGTATCCTCTGGCAGGGATAACTGGTTGGTGGTTTCAACCCCGATGAAAATGTTAGTCAACCAACCAATTGCTTATAATTACTAGTGAAAATAACAATGCTCGAAACCACCAACCAAATAATTGATGGTTGATGAATGCTACATGGTGCTATTTGATGCTTCATGAATGATAAATGGATGGTAAACTTGAAACAATGCTACTTGATGAAGATAATGATCATGATGCATCGTATCATCCTGGGATGCCAGTGATAATAGATTGATGCTCATTGATGGTTGGTGAATGCTACATGGTGCTAATTGATGCTTATAATGAATAATTGATTGATGGTTGGTAAGTTGATAATAGATGATCTTTTTCCATGATTAATTCGTCGCTAATTCTCCCCAAGGTTTCCCTGGCATCCAGGCTGGTATTGCTTCGCAGTTTCGTTGAACACTGAATAGGCACCGATGATGGTTTTACATATCCCAGCAATGGTTCGGAAATCCCAAAACAGGTTTCCACACAGGTAAGAACTGCCAGCTCACACGAGCTGCCGCCAACTCCCAAAAGTATCCAAAACTTTCTCATGAAACTCAACATGACTTGGTAGACCCAACATGACCCAACTGCAGCCAGATGACTTCCTCAATGAACTTTCCAGGTACCCCATACCCCAACCTTTCCACCCATGGTGCAGCATGCTGGCCTCTGCCAAGGTGGTGGAACGGCGCACCACCGGCTCCTCGTCATCGTCGCTGGTGTTCGCCGCAAAGGTTTGGGTCTGGCAACTTGGGGGCCAGGGATGTCACCTAGTGTGTTGTGAGTGATAAGGCTACGGGCTATGGGCCTATGGGTCAATATTAACCAACCAACTGATGGTGGATAATAAGCAACAATCATAGGGAATATATATATATATAATGGCTAATGGTGGGGGATTCCGGGGTACAGGGTTTTGAAATCTGCCAGCAGCGCGCAAGCTATAGGTCAATTGCAACACTGGCATCCTTTGTCCATTTGTGTGAAACATATTTTGGTTGAACCATGTTGAACCTTTTATCTTGGCAATGTCACTTCATGTCAAGGAACCACACTTGGTGATTGTTCACACTATGATTCATGTAGCGTCAATGGAAAGATGCGACATCTTTTTCGGAAAATCTGTCCAGAAACTGGTGTGACAAATGCTACGAACCAACTAAGAGGACACACCATTGCAAACACCTATGTGCGAGTTTCTCTGCATAGAGACCCCCCAAATCATCCGATAATAAATTACCCTTTTGCATAAACCAACCTTTTCTTGGGTCCCCTATTCTGAGCAACCACAATATTGCAATGAACTGATCGAGCTGAGCCGTTATCGCCGTGCCATCAGGGTGGCCGCCATGCTATCCGAGTGGTTGATTGCCACATGTTTTAAAGCCAGTGGGCTTTGGCCTGTTCCACTCTCCTCACATCAGGAAAGATGAAAGATGAAAGATCAAACTATATGCAAACAAAGGTGGCGTATGAGTCGCTTGGCATCTACCAACCAACAAAATAAGCACGACAACAAACAGCCAAGGCTAAGAAATGACAAGTAATTCATGGATACAGTAGAAACTCTCCCCGTTCATCGTACTGTGTTACAAAGAACAATCAATTGACAGCTGGTAAAAAAGCGCGTGCATCCAAAAATAATACTGCTTCCGACCGATTCCCGCAAAACAATAGTTGATAAGAGACAATCCAATGGATAATATGGAAAACTTGTGAAACAATCGTGTTGACGTGTGCCCATCAAAGTTATTGAGATTTCTCACAAAGACTCAGGCCACCATTCCAGGGGAAAACCACCAATTGCTGACTGGATCATCGCAAACCCGGCTGTGAGCGCGCCTTGGAACCCTGCACTCTTTGTCGCGACATTGCAGCGGCATTGTGTGGCAACAGAACCGGCTTGATGAAACATGGAACTCAAAACAATCAGCTCCCAAACTTTGCTTCCTGCATATATCCGTTCTTGAGTTCTATGATTTGTTTGCCTGGGGAGTGTACGGTGTCTATCATCGCATAGCGAGGCTTAGACTTGGCATCATTATACTGAAAGCAGGACGGTCAATCAGGATGGTCATATCAGGATGCTGAACCAAGTCTCGAAACTAGATATGGTCGGGCACACACTGGTCCTAGCATGAGGTGCTTCATTTCCCTCCAAACTCACTGTTTCACTCGTGGACGGGATTTTCACACGGCAAATTTTGCGGGGGCCGATTGTTGGGTTGCGGCAGAATCCCTTGAAGAACCCTTTGCTTACTTTCTGGATACCTGCTGATTGGTCTCAAGCAACCTGGAAAGTATGAACAGAGTTCCTAAGTCTAAGTATGTAGCATGAAACAAAGAAAGGCATTGGAAAACACAAAGCTGCATCTCAGAACTCAGAAATATGCAATACTGCAAATGTATGTTCTAGGTTGCTGTGTTTGAAAGCAACCAGTAACTTTGTCAATGTTTAACTCCATGTCGGTGTGAGTTGGTGAGGCTACTGATATTTTGTGATCCCATTGTAGCAAAAGCAAACATGACATGCCATTGTCAAATTTGATCATCCAGCTAGTCAATCAAGATTTGAATGTGATGATGTTGCTCTTGCTGTTGTTGTTGTCGTGGTGGTGGTGGTGGTTGTAAGTTGTGGATGTGGTCGTCGTTCTCGTTGTGGTAAACTTATTATCTTATTGGTGTTTTGTTGTTTTTGTTGTTCCACTTGCCTGCCGACATTTGCTTAACGTCACCAAACAAAACTCTGTCCTGACAACCCTTCCCGCTAGTGCTGTGACCAAAAAGGTTCCAAATGATTGATGGTTGGTTGGAAAGCCAGGAGTAACCAGGGAAGAAAATGATCATGAATGATAAGAGTTCATGCTAAGCTAGTAACAATAATTCAAACTCTCGGGGTGTTTCCTCAGTAGCAACCGCAACATTGTATAGGTATGACCCATCTGTCTCGTCATAACAGGAGGTGAACTAACCTATACAGCAGCGGTGTGAGCAACGAATGTAGCCATCTTTCCCGCAACTTGGCGTTTCAATCAACCCCAAAAGTAGTCGAACACCCCATGCTTGAGATTACTCACTATATGCTCAATGATTAAGCACCAATGATGGGCATTGACCTGAGAAAAAAACAGCAATGGTAATCACTATTATCTCCTCAGGATTGAGCATTTATTGAGTATGTCAATGTTTATTCAAATTAGCAATTCAATATTTATTGTCATTGATTATTGCTTGATAAACATTTATTGTCATTGAATATTTGTTCAACCGTCACCCTTAGTTCGATGTAATTTGGCAGTTGATGGTGAGGAGCAACAGTTCTATTCTCCATGGTGGGTTTCACGATTAGTCATGATTCGGAAGGGCTGATCGCAAAGCCGCGTTCTATTGAGTTTACCCTGACAACACCTGCGAAACGATTGGGTCCCACTGAATCAAAAAGCCGACATTCTCTAGGATGAACCACCCAAAGTATGGCGATGAGTTCGGACAAAACATGAGATTCTACTCAATTCTTGGTGTTTTTTCACCAAGCCAAGGTTTCCATCAACAGTGAGGTGATGAGTTGTTTCCAGCCTGGACCATTATCATAGCAACTGATAATCAACTGACCACGTGTGATCCCCTAGTGTTGGCCGCACAAAAGCACATGCGTGTTGTAAAACACACATCCACCACAAGGCCACACACACATAGACCCGAAGATTATCGTTATCAACCAGTGTCAACTGAAGTAATCATGGCAATTCTTTGGGAGCGCCCAAAACACCGACTTGAAACGAACCCGAACATGTCTGGCTGCACTTCAGAAATACCAATGATTTGGCTCAAACATGAAGTTCTATCAGCAGCTCATCACATCGCCATGAATTTTACAGCTATACTGCCTTCTCAATCATCAGCAATGATGAATCATTTTCGCCAACCATCTAGTGACCACTCTGGCCGCCCATGACTTCTTCAAGGCCCGGTGTCGTGGCACACCACCGCCAGGGCCCCCCAGCCAGGGCAGGGGGTGGGTCGCGCACCGATACTCGGGTTTCTCGGCCGCGGCCCAGGGCGAGATGAAGCCCTGGTCGACGCGAGGCTCGTCTTCCAACGGTGGGATTGAAAAATCGCGACCGTTTCCTGGGTTTCCGAATGGTTACTGATGGCTATGTATAGTTAGTTGGTGAATTGATGGTTATTGTTGCTGGTTTCTAGGCTTCCTGGGTTTCCTCACAATGATGGCTGAATGATGATGGACAATCATATGATGCTTTCTTTAGCCATTGGGAACCCCCAAACATTTGGTGGTTTATTGGTGCTGAATTGATGGTTGCTGGTTTGCCAATGGTTAATGATTTATAACGGTTTACTAACGGCTTCTCAATTGGCAAATTGGTGGTTGTTGTTGATTGATCGGTTGATTGTCAAACAGTGGCTTCTTATAATAGGGAACCCTCAAAGTTATGGATGGTTTGTTAGAAAAAACTGGATGATTTGTGGGTAACCCTATTTTGACAAACATCCAGATCGCTGGTTGAGTGTGGTGAATTGGGGGTGAGTTGCTGGTTGATTGGTGGTTCATTGGTACTTACCAATCATTTACCTTTTACCCAAGTGCTGTGAATTAGTGGTGAAGACTGATAATGAAAAATTGCCAATGGATGACAATGGTTTATTATAGATAATGGTTCAACTACCCTGTAGTAAACCATTATCACTCATTCACGCAATTCTGATGGTGGTGAATTGGTGGTTGGTGGTTGGTTGGTGGTTGGTTGGTGGTTTATTGGTGCTGAATGGATGCTCTTGATGGTTTCTCAATGATTCATAATTGACTATAGTTTACTAATGGCTACTTAATTGGTGAATTGATGGTTATTGGTGGTTGATTGGTGTTTATAATCACCGGTGAATTGATAGATATTGATAGTTGATGATTGTTTCATGATGGTTGGCTAATGGTATACTGTTTGTTGCAAACAATTTTAATTGTGGTTCCCTAATGGTCAAGTATGGTCAATAATTTCAATGTAATGAGGGTTGATACCGAACATGGATTGTGGTGGTTGATAATGGCTATAGCAGTAGCTCAGACTGGGGTTGATCATGATTAATGAAACACCATCTTCAATACTTACCTGACTAGAAAATAATGATTAGTCGTAACACAGTCTTACAATACTTGCATCTTTCATTGTATCATGATGATTAATCAATCTTACATCTTTCATCTACAATGTTTAATGAATATATGTCTACTTTTTTGTATGACCGTGACTACATAATAATGGCTGATTTGGGGGTAACAGCGTGACGGCTAATAGCGGTATGGATTCGGATATGGTTGATCAACATGGACTCCAATAATGGCAGTTCATGCGCAGTGAGAAACCCAACCGATAAATATGCAATGGTTTGCAATTGGTTGATACTGGTCTATCTTCAGAGCAGTAGTTGGCAAATAATGGGAAGTAATGCCCAACAACAAGGTTTGAGTTTAAACCCTGGATTTCACCACATGGGTACCCAAACAACCAGGGTACCCAAACTCCTGGCATCTCCTGACCGAAGGCAATGTTACATGAGCCACCAGAAGCCCATCCATTACCTATCAATTAAGAATGAACTAACCATCAACAACCATCAACAAACAATTGCAAACAATCAATTCACCATCATCTAGCATGAACTAACCATCAACATCCATCACCCATGACCTAACCATCCTTCACCAGCCCTACTGACCAGCTTCACCAGCCAAACTGGATTCTCACAACCTCAGGACCGCCGACCTCGGGAATCACTCGGCAGTAGCGGATGAAATGCCAACCCGCGGGGATGCTCCAAGAGACCTCGGTGTCGGTCGTCAGGTTGGGCAAGTTGGTGACTTCATGGGATCCATGGCGAGGCGATGAAATCAATGATGGAACATTAACTAACAACCACGAGCCCCCAGGACCTTGAAATGGTAGGGTTTTACCCTCCAAAATTTGGGTTGATGATGGAACATTGGCAATTTTACTAGTTACTCAGTCATTTAGTAGTTAATTTATTAGTAAAATTGCCAATTGCCATTAACCAAGCGCTTGGTCATTTTCCAAGAGTTGTTCCATTCCTAGTTGATGGTGAAATTTGAGAAACCACTAAGTACTTAGTAATTTTCCATTTGGTGGTGTCTCAAAATATGGGACCCAAAAATGGTTGGTTTATTCATGGACAATGATTCATGTGGGATGATTTTGGGGTACCCCTATTTTGAGAAACCACCATTTCAAGTTGATGATGAAATTTGATGACTTAATTTCACTAGTGATGATTATTTTCTACGCTCTTTATTGGTTACATAAAGGTCAAAAATCAGAAGGGTCAATAATCAAATCTTAACAATCAACTAGGCCGATGTTTTGGTTGACCCTCAATTTGTTTCTTTGTTTTTTTTGCGGTGGTCGAGCAACTAAGGATGATTTCGAATCTCTACTAACAGCTACAATGTCGCTGCAAACAAATTGATTTATGACTAGTGAATCTGACAAAAATATGATAAATATAATAGAACTATAGTTCAGTGGTTTGTTAAACATTTTACAACTACGGAAGTCACATTGTAGTAGTCTTAGTCACGGTTCATTCTATGTTCAATTGTGGCAGGTCCAACTGTAACCTGGCTAGGCTGAACAAGAAGAATTGCTTGAGCAATTATGGTGTTTTCTCAACATGAGGTTACAGTAATTACCCCCAAATCATCCAATCTTAAGCATGCATTAAGATGCACCAACCATGTGGGGGGTTCCCAATTTTGAGAAAACCCTAATGATGGTTAATGTTAATGTTGACCAATCATGTTTTGTGATTTGAAATGACAGGTCAGAAACCTCTACGGAAAGGTCATCCTGATTGATGATGGTGGTTGTAGTAATGCTGACGACAAATCATGTTTAATAATGTTATATTGATGGTTGAATATGCATGAGTAGGGTTCAAACTTCACTATAATTGGTGTACAGGTGTTCCTAGTTCATCGTAGTTGCACTGAACCCATTATTTCTGCACCTGTGCACCATTTTATCACCCCACCACTTACTAGTAAGGGTAGTTTTGTCCTTTATTGGTTCATAGCCATTTGCTGCTTCATCATGACATGCTTTTCATCGTGATTCAGACCCTGCAGTAGACTAACCTGGAAGTGGAAATTTATCATGTTCAGCAGGTTTTCCTATGGGAGTTGAACTGGTGATTTCAAGTTTCCATGTCATTTCCCAAACAGTAACACAAAACCATTTACTGATGCTCAAGTTGAACTTCAAACTCCGTTGTCCGCAGAGTCTACGGATTCAAACGGTTCAAACCTGGGTTTTCAATCGAAATTGGCCAGGGGATGCCACAACAGTGCGCGGCAACCAAACAAACAGTTTGATCAATCGGGCAGCAGGCGAACAAACGGAAAGAAACTGTAAATCATCAACATGTTTACAGTAATGGTTCTTGTTCCTTAATTGAAAAACAAATGCATGTTCAAATTTCAAAGTGACACAAACACACAAAACTACTGAACGACAACCAACATCTGACACAATAAAAACAAAGACACAAACAAACAGACAGACAGACAGACAGACAGACAAGCAGACAGACAGACAGACAGACAGACAGACAGACAGACAGACAGACAGACAAACAAACAAACAAACAAACAAACAAAAATAAACCAACATACAAAAGGTGACAACACACGATATACGCCAAAAAACCACATGAAACAAAACACACCACAAAATCAAACTGTCAACAGGTTGTGGTTGTTTTGGCCACAAAGTAATGCACATGGCACAATCCAAGTTCAAAAGTCAACCGATAATGGTGAGATTTAACTTTGTGGGCCACCAAAAAGATCCCATGATATTTTTCTAAGTGCCAGCTAGGGAAAAACGAAAAAAACAACACGTGTTGAATGGAAAATATAGTTGTGGTTCGCTGCCGTGTGCGAATGCCCCTGGCAAACATCCTGTAAATGGCCAAATTACGGTATCAATTTTGAATAATTGACTATAGCCAATTTTGCCATATCTCAAGGGATTTCAGCGGCAACCCCAATCCCACGCGCCTCTTCCAACTCTGGATTTTGAAGCGGGCGGCCGTGATCGTCCCACTGGCACGTGAGATTTAGGGGCCCGGGGTTCCAAAAAAAAACGACGGTGGGAGATCCAAAGGAAGGAGCCACTCAACTCTTTTTGATATGGGTCATGCAATAACCAATTCATTAGCTGATGGACTGGCAACCGAGTTCGCACAACCCTCCGTGAAGATACAAACGAAAAACATGGTTTTGGGGTTCGCACGAGATCACAAACCCATGTTTGGTAATTTTCATACTTGGTATTGGCCTATATGTTGAAACGTGTTGACACGATGGTGCCTTTGGATTGGTATGTGGTTCTGCTCATAAAACTATCTATTGTTTCGTAGCGTCATGAAGCACAGCAAGGTTTGGATCCATTTGGTCCGTTTTGGCTGCCTAATGTATACACAGCAGAAACCATTGTAGAATTAGAGATAGTGTGACATGCGGGCCCGAAAGGAAACAGCCTCTGTTGGATTAAAACACTCTTCAGCCGCGCGCATGAATGTGAACCAGCATCCGTACATTGGATAGAAGCAGCGCTTTCCACTTGGCGTGGCGGTGGCGGCAGGAAACGAACTCTGGTTCTGGAGGATTTATTGCGGCAAGTTCCTTCAAACAATGGCGAATTTTAGATGGGCTTGGGTTTCGGACCTGCAGTGGGCAAAACGGTTGGATATGGAAAAACTACACGCCTATACGCGTCTGTTGTGCCCATGCGGTCGTCGCTGTCTTTGGAACGGCGAGCTTGCATGCCGAGGGCCACGGCTGGCGCCAAATTTCGGGATTCCCAGCAGATAGATTGAGAAGAGGGAGCTGTGGACGAAGCGTTCGCCAACAAACAACAAACTGAGGGAGGTGCTTTCAATAGACCATGCATGCTGACCAAAACAATTGCAATTCCATTTTCAAGGCTGCGCCTCTCAAAGAATATGTGTGCTCCGAAAGGCAGGGCGCCGCCACCATCCTCGGCCAGCCCCGGCGCGAAAGCAAAGCAATTACCCACCAATGTAGCCCAACTATGCCCATGATGCCCCTGGCGTCGCAAACCATCAATCAGCATGCGAGACGGCGTCATAGGGCATGCGTGTTACATTTTCAATTTGTGGAGTCTTTCTTCTTTCATCCAGAAGAGATCGCAGCAACAGCACGACAGCTAATGGCAATGCATGTTTCCTAATCACCTGCAGCTGGCCCATGCTGTGACCTGGGATCTGCAAAAAAAACGTGGCTCAGCTAATGACTTCCCAATTTGTTATCGCCTTTTTTCCATTTTGTCGTTTTCAAAAAAATAAAACTGTGTCTGCTGCTCCTGCTGCTGCTGCTGCTGCTGCCTGCTGCTTCCCGCTTGCTGCTGACTGCTGCTTCCTGCTTGCTGCTTCGTGCTTGCTGCTGCTGCTCCTTGCTGCTTCGGCTGCTGGTGCTGCTGCTGCTGGTGCTGCTGCTCGCTTCTGCTTGTCCAACTGCTCGCTTCTTCTGTTGCTGCCTGCTTTCCTATTCTTGTTTCTGCGTGTTTCAGGCTCACATACTAGGAGTTGTACCCGCACTCCCAAAATTCACAAAATTATTTTGCTGATCGCTTTCGGAGCTGAGTTCTGAAAATGGGCTTCCACTCACACGAGCCACTTTGTGTGCAAATTGTAATCGCTTTGGACACCCGGAATTCTCATAATTTCCCAGCACCAAGATCAGCAGAAAGCAGAAGCAGCAGCAGAAAGAAAGCAGCAAGCAGCAAGAAGCAAGCAGCAAGCAGAAGCAGCAGCAAGCAGCAAGCAGCAGCAAGCAGCAGCAAGCAGCAGCAAGCAGAAGCAGCCGCAAGCAGCAAAAGCAGCAACAGCAGCAGCAGCAGCAG
>VSDK01018551.1:135161-168111 GCA_009767595.1 Symbiodinium kawagutii | reverse complement strand
AGCAGCAGCAGCAAGAGCAGCAGTAGCAGCAGCAAGCACAAGCAGCAAGCAGCAAGCAGCAAGCAGCAAGAAGCAAGCAGCAAGAAGCAAGCAGCGGCAAGTAGGAAGGAGCTGCAAGCGTATCGAACACATATTATATCATGCGCAATCGTTATCGTGACTTTTCCCTTTTATCGTTTTTGGGGTGAAAGCTCAATTTCCGCATTTCGCACCCCGTCAATTTAAAAATCAAAGCACAGATTTACATTTTACTATCCCACCAGTTGGCCCCTGGATACCATCTCTGAAGGGTAGCCACCCCAAAAAGCAGATTCTAAACCACGGTATATGATGGCTACATGATGGGTCAACATGGATAAATCATAGTGATATGATGCTAAGCGCATTCAGCAGGATTCTGAGAGCGATTAAACCAACAAAAATCAACTATGATCAACTGACGTAGCAGCTAACGGCTACGCAATCAAACCCTGACTGCAAAGAAACTCGAAACCAGGCTCTGAATGGCAGTTCAATTCACTTCCTGTGATTTTCGCTCGTGGCTGAAGCCAATTCTGTGCGATGACCCTGGCTGATAATTTCACACACTGGAAATTTGAGGCTCGGCCATGTTGGAACGTACCCCTCTGGTGGAAAATCCGACATCCGACCCGGGGATTACATCATTCCAACTATCGCTCACAAAGTATGATCAACCTACCTGGTACCTAGATTTCTGCAATGCTGGGGGTCCATCTCAACAAAACACGGTGCTCATTTTGGCAGTCACCCATGATGTTTTCTGGTTGGTTCCCGTGCCTCAAGTTGAACCTACAGCGGGATGGCTCTAACTCCTGTCCCCTGCGAGGGTAAATTCTTAAGGCCTGCAAGCATATGCCATGTTTGGAGTGATCACTTGGTTACCAGGCATGATGAGCGGCGCTTGCCACTTGCCGGATCCAATGATCACCAGTCTCACCGTGATTGGTGTCCCTTGGCGCTTCACCATGGAGAAGCTATGTCCAACGGTGGCTAGGAGCATCTCAAAGCTTCAGCACAGCAGTAGGGTACAACCCTTGAGACCAAGCATTGTTTGATCGTGGGGATCTGCGACTTGAAGACCTATTTTCAACAAACATTCCCCGGCGATGTCTGCGGCTGGTGGTTTCCTCATCCGAAAAATCTGAGGCAATCAACCAGCCCCACTTGAATAGGGTAACAAATGCTCAAAACAACAAACTAGCAGTTGTTTAATCATCATTGTTGGCTGCTATCCCCTATGATTGACCACTATAACCCCATATAAGACATGCGTAAAAACACCAACTTCAGATGTTGTTTCCGGACGATTTTAGGGCTGTCAGCCGTGGCGAATCCTTTCAAAGGCGGTGATCAGGGGACCTGCGCGAGAAGCTGTTCATCATCTTAACTGGATCTTTCGATGCTCACAAGGCTAGGATCATGATAGGGGGATAGGGGTGATGATTCTCAATGGGGATCATAGGGCTAACTATGAGGGATCTATCGGGATCTATAGGGGTGAGGTTAGGTGATCAATATGCTTCCCCTAATTTTGTACTCTTCCAATCTTCACATCAACGAAGCTTTGCTACGCCACTCTCGCATTGAGAACTGGGCTTGCCTGGGATGATCAGGTGCCAACTTTTGGGTTGCACTGGATCATCGCAGGTGAACACTGGAAGCACCTGATCATCATATGTACTCGTATACTTGACAAAGGGCTGATCTATATGTACATAAAAAGAGATGCACGAAACCACTCACCAGCAGTAGTGTGCATATATGAATACATACAATGCTATTACTATACATATATATATATAGTACATATATATATATATACAATTAAATACAAACATATATAAATATAAATAAATAAATATATACATGAAAGAACACATGCAAGATCGATCCTTAGACTTCTGGTTCCCCAATGTGCATCTGGGCGCGGGCTTTGCGCCTCGGTCTTGCGCATCGTTCCGGTATAGCTATGCCCCTCTGGCAGGTGCATCAAGGTATACCTGGTGGGCACACTGGGAGGATGTGAGGTCAAACTCGATGGATCAAAATCTGCCATGAAACATGCAACACAGGTATGTATATATATATATATATATATAAATATATATGATACATATTTATGCACACTATGTGTGAATGAAAACATATAAATAAATATGTATGTATATGTATGGAAATCTGAAAATATAAGAAACTATATCATAATATGTATTTATATGAGCTACAACCGTAAAACAATGAACGCATATAGTTTTTTCATGTTTTTAACCTAAACTCTGACCCAGACTGCTCCTGCGCAACTTGAACACTTGTTCTAGAGGGATATCTGCTTCACCGCAGGCAAAACCCTGCAATCAGGTGAGCCTACAACAAGGACATAGGATATTTGACTTGGAATCACTTCCCGGGTCTCCAGGGACCTGGGGAGTACGCCCAACTTTCATCCTGTTGTAGCCCCCTCGTTGGATTCAGCATCATTCACCAGCACGCATTTTTTTTTCATCAACCAGTTGGACGACAGCTCAAGGTCATGGGGAGCTACAGCTAGCGATGTGGCTGGGGGTGAAGTTTAATTGCTGGGAAACCTATGTTCGAACATTGGAAATAACCATCAATAATGATCAGGGTTTCATGAATTTCCAACGTAGATTTTTGCAAACATTTCTGACACCAGTCATAGATCTTCCAGTGCCAGCCATTGCCGTTCTTCCTTCTGCCCATCATCTGTGGGATATGATATAACAATCAGCTTGACGATGATATTATACAACCGCAGTTTTCACTACCATTACCCACCTTTCACAATCATCAGCCCATACTTACTCATTTTAAAAATCCTTGGCAATACAGCAGTGAAATCACATGTTTGATTCTATTCCCAGCATCTAACCCATAGATAGTGTGGATATCAACCCTCAATTAATCATCATCTACCATCAACTAACCAGCATGAAATCAACCACACTTTGTATATACAAATATATATATATATACAAATAAATGTGTGCATTATGAACAGTTCCATGGTGTCTTAGCATAGTGATCAACAATAACCATTATCACCATCACCATCATCATCACCACCATCACCATCATCACCATCATCAACCATTTGGTCAACCATTTTCTCAACATTTTTTCAACCATCACCAGCCGTTGAGACATGACATACCAACCCTTGTGACCCCCCACGTCGTTCGGATCAGCAACTGACCCGCCTTGGCGCTTCACTTTGCGCCACGGGAGGGGCGCGGGGCACGAAGCGCTTCAGCTCTTCCACCGGCAAACGGTACCTGGAGGCGGGTGAAGGTACCGGGTTTCAGGAGGTTTCGGTGGGTTCAACCCATTGGTTGGTTAATGATGCTTACAATATATATATATATATACATATGGTTGATGATGGTTAATGATGGTTATATTGGTTGGTTTATATTGGTTGGTTTATATTGGTTGGTTCAACCGTTGGTTGGTTAATGATGGTTATGATGTCTCATAATTGATTATGATGTTTTACCATCATCGTGATCAACATAGGTTTGGTTTTGGGATCTAAGGCGACTAAATCCTGAACCCTAAACCGTGATCATCATGAAAACAAACATGTTTGACGGGTGTAAGTGATAGGTGTGTTTTTGATTACCCTCATGGTCAACACTGACAAGTGATGGGTGCAACAATCAACCGTGCTTTCCCAACAACAAGCCACTTTAATAATAAGCCACATAATGAATCAAAATGGTTGATGGTTCACAATCATGAAATTATAGATGGTTGATAGTTCATTGTTCATCAATCATTCACTACAAATCATTATTGACCATTCGTTGAGCTCTTGCTAACAATTCACCCAAGTATCACCATGACTTGCGATACTTCACTCTAATACACCACGAGTTCTTGGGAACTTTCAACCATCATTACTTCCCAATACATCTGTTAACCACTTCAAATTCTATCAATCAACATTAAAATCTAATAGCTATCAACATCTATTAACTAACTATTAACCTTCTGAACCATCTTGCCTATTATCCATCAACATCCTGGGCTATGAGCCAACATGGCTGTGGGTCAAAACCCCATACAACTGGTTCCATTTTCATTAACCAATCTTTTCCCTATAGTTTTGTTGCTTACTATCCGCCATGATTGATGGTTGTTAATATTCACCCATAGCCATATGAATCATCACTAGTTGTCATTAGATATGTTTAACCATCATTTACCAGTGTTCCAAACAATTCATTACTTCCTGCTCGTCCAAGTCCCCCAGTTCCACTGGGCCCCGCGCGGTCCGAAGATGGTCTGCTCCAGCGGATGATCTGATGGGGAAACCTGATGCTGGTGCAGCGTAGGTCATGATCGGCAAACGGTGGGTCGGTTGGCAAACGGTGCAGGGAGGGTGGGGTCGGGTGGGGTGGGTCCAGATGCTTGGCGGTGCAGGGAGGGTGGGCTGTGGTGGGGTGGGGTGGGGTGGGGATGTTTTGAACTTTTGCAAGTGTGAGTTGAACAAAAACTGAAAGAACTGTGCTGTTTTGTTGTATAACTGTAAAAGCATCTTTTTGCTGTGCGGCATGTTAGAGGCCAAGTGCTAAACAGCAAGTGTCCGTGCAAAATCATTGGTTGGACCTGGTCATGCGCAAGGCCGCATCTTGTTTCACCAGCATGGTTGATAGCACCAAGTTTCGCCAGTTGCTAACCTCGCTGACCTCTACCAAGTAGCTGCGAGATGAGGCTTTGCCAAAGCCGGTTGGTGTATTAATCAGTAGCTGGTGTATCAACCATTTCCCAAGTGGATGATTAATTCTGTGGCTTCACCAACTCTCCCAGTTGGACCATTGACCTTCAAGGTGCGAACAAGTTACTTGCTGGGAAGGGTCCCCTGGTTCTCAAACCACCTGGTTCTTACCTTGCCGGATGACCTGCTGCTCGCTGTTACCTTCCACCAGCGGTGGTCGCAGCCCAAGGTCTGCCAACGTGAACATAAGCCAGTCTTCCCAGTCATCCACCCAGTCACCTGTTTTATGGGAGCCAGGATCATAGTCATGCATACTTGTGGATGTTGCAGTCTTCCCATGTCTTCCCCAAGCGGCATAGGCTTTCCATGGAGTTCCTTCTGCGTGGCAAGCAACGGTTTGTCTTTTTAATCTTCCAGATCACGATGTTTGAAACCACTGAGTTGGCAAGTTTACCATGTTTTTCCCGTCTTGGACTCTGATGTTCGAAGTTTATGAGTTGCGGATTCCGGACAATTGATCTATTCATCCGATAATTTTGCCGAATACTCAATTTTTTTTGCATTTGTTGAATCATATATCTTAGATCAGGGACTTGCCTCTATCTCTGTGAGGGGGGTCCGTATATGGGAGGAGTTGATGTTGTAGTTGATGTTGTAGAAAATGGTTTCGTAAGAGTTGATGTTGTAGTTGATGTTGTAGAAAATGGTTTCGTAGGAGTTGATGTTGTAGTTCATGTTGTCAAGTTTGGTTTCGTAAGAGTTGATGTTGTAGTTGATGTTGTAAAAATTGGTTTCGTAAAAGTTGATGTTGTTGTTGATGTTGTCGATTTTGGTTTTGGAAATTTCCATGTTGGAATTCATGTTGCGAATTCTGGATTTGGAAACTGTCATGTTGTACAGCAGGTGATGTTGTGAATTCTGGGTTTAGGAATTGCCATGTTGTAGTTGTAGTTGATGTTGAAAATGTTGTTCGGGAAATGTTCACATTGCATTTGATGTTATAAATTATAAATAGTGATTTTGGAAATGTTCATGTTGTAGTTGATGTTGCAAATGGTGTTTCAGCTATATGTCTGCTTTTCTTGAAGCTGTAAACTGTGGTTTTGAAAAATATATTCAGCTATTGATGTTGTGAAAATGAATGTGCCCAGCGATGTTTATTGACATGTTCATATTGTAGTTGATGTTGTAGTTGGAAACTTTAACGTTGTAGTTCACGCTATACTAGGGGCTGGGAAAGTGTGATAACCCTGTTTCCATTGCAACTTGTAAGTTTGCATATGTTCCGGCTGCCAGGATCGTTCATATTAAAAAACAATATTGTGAAATAAGTTTTGTTTTCAGGTTGAAGCTGTGGATGGCCTAAAACTAGCAATTCCAACATTTTCAAATTGTCGTGGTTCATGACGCGAAACGGATTGTGTCTGGACAGTGTTTTGTGTACGAAAACCCGCAAGCCTGGGGGACTGCTGAACAATACAAATCGACTGTGAAATTAAATGGGGAGCTGGGTGTGCCAAAGGGAACGGGATGTGGAATGCGGAGCACGATGCGTCTCGGAGGATTGTCATCATGCCAAAATACAATTGAAACAAGTAGGGATAGTTCCAAATAGGTGGGGTAAAATAAGGCGGATATGGTGTGTTATTTTGGACGGGTTGCTGGAATGGTACTGGACGGAATGAGAAACTAAAAAAGAAAAATATAAGAAACTATTTCCATAGACAAAACGAAGGCACGGGATCAGCGAGAAAAGTGTAAGGTTCGCAGTTGTTTCCACAACAAACGTGAAGGACTCGGATTGGTAAGGAAAATTAACGACAGTCACGTCCCTATAAGGAACTCGAAGGAATGGGGAACAAAATCCGTGAGGAAAATTTGAAAAAAAATCCAAAGGAAGCGAAGCACACAGGAACACGCGAGAGCGCGCAGGAACGTGCAAGAGCGTAAAACGCGCACGCGCGTAGGAACGCGCAGGAACGTGGAGCAGCGCGCGGCAGCTCGCAAGAACGCGCAGTAATGCGCAAAGGAACGCGCAAAATGCGCGGCAGGATCCGAACGGGCAGGAGCGCGGAGGAACGAGCAGGAACAGGGGTAAGGAAAGTTAACGAAAATTAACGAAAATTAACGAAAATTAGCGAAAATTAGCGAAAATTAACGAAAATTAACGAAAATTAACGTTCATGCCTGAAACGGACTGCTTTTTGTACCTTGACTTGCCTCTATCTTTCGGGGTTCTGTCATACAGGTGTGTCACGAAAGGAATGGGCAGGAGCGGGAACGATAACGAAGGACCGGGAAGGATCTCAGCAGAAGAACTGGCCTCTATCCTATCCTTTGTTGCCCCGAAATTTCCGCAGCTAAAAAAATCTGGGCGTCTTTGACTTTCTTGACGTGTTTCCAACAAAAGCTGGGTTTTTGTGATGGTGTTCGATCATGTTCGATCACTGCCCCGATAGTAATTTCTGCAAATTGTCCATCACCTCAAAATCCCAAAATACTCAGCAACGCTTCTCTGGAGGCAAAACCTGAAAAATCAAGAAGTACCCCCCAATATCATAAATGAAAACATATGTATTTGTGCTAATTTGTGCAAGTTGGGTGTTACTATTGAATTGAAAATGATGCATCCTTGTTGATGGAGAATGGAATTCTGTTTGCGCCACCATGCTACTGCTCGGGATAGTTTCAGACAATCAGTTCGCGAAGGCCCCTAGGAAATAGAGTGGCCTCTTTTAGGGTTCTGTTTGTACTGGATCAATGTTCGGGATAGTTCAAAATAATTCGTTCGGGAAGGCCTTCAAGATATGGACTGGCGTCTGATTTTTACGGTTTTGTTCCTAATTACTGGTATTTCAGGATAGGGTTCAGGATAGAATTCAACAAAAATACCAGGGTAGTTCGATACCAGTATCCCAGGATGGTTCGGGATAGTTCGGACAGGCCTTCAACCACTATAACACTATTACCTGCTGCTCCTACTACTTTTATGACCACGGCCAAAAGCCATAAGCAAAAAGTATTGCAGCTGTTAAGGCAATACTACAACTACAATGGCAATGGGCGCAACCACAACTGTGACTACTGAAAGAACAACTGCAACATGACAAACAACAGCAGCAAGAACAACAACAAAACAGCAGCAGCAACAAAAACAATAACAAACAAAACCGCAAGCGCCGACCATTTCACAGCCACCCGCAAAGTGTTGTACAGTTGCATTTTAATAGCAGGGGGAAGCATTATCGTTGTTAACAAATAAGAGGTTGCAGAATTTTAAGCAGGGTAGGTGGGTAGATTGCAAAACGCATAGGTAAGTGCAAGTTAACTATTGTCAAGTCATTGCTGCAAGCAAGCACATACAACATCATGTCTAATGTTCCAGAAATACACCGTAATAAACTCAAAACAGCTAGTACCAACTACTACAGTAGGGACTACTGATAACTGGTAATGACTAACACATTTGTTTGGAAAATGCAACGTCACGGGCACCAACAACTACAGCCTGAGTTTTGATATGTTTTTGTCTGAAGCGAGCACTTCCAACTTTACAACGTCAACTACAACATGAAGTTCGACGTGATTTCAGACATGTCCAACTTCACAACGTCAACTACAACAACGAAAATTAACGATCATGACTTCCTCACAGAAAAGGCCAGTTATAGAGGCAAGTCCCTGATATAACATATATCTCATATTTGTTTGCATGTTTGAATTTGCTTAATCACCATCTTCCGGTGACCCGTGTCCCCGGCTCCCACTGGTGTTCCGAGTCACTGCAGGTGGCAGCGAAGCAAAGTCCACCCAAACCTTGCCACCAACGGATCAGCTCGACCAAGGCTGGTGGATTCAGCCAGGTCAAAACATAACGTCCTAAAGGTGGTGATTAACCGGTATATGATTAACAAATCAAAATATGGCTGACTATGATATGGAAACCGACCATATTGAATGGTTAAATCAACAGATTAACAGATTAAACTAAGTATGATTAACAGATCAAAATACGTTTGAATACTTAATTTTGCCTAACTACTGATACGGGAAATGTCTGATTGGCAAGGGCATAATCACTATTGAAGTAGTAGGTGTTTGATAAAAGAGCAACAGAAACAGTGGTGCTTGATAAACACCGACACTAAACAGTGCCTAGAATAAACAGCGCACATGGAATACATGAATCAATATCAATCTCCTGTTAGATCATGTGGGTGAATTTGACTGGCGCTCAATTCATTGGAATACTTGCTGTTTAACAGGATCTGCCCATCGATGGGCAAACGATGGCTGGAAAGGGCTGGATGAGGTGGTTTGCTGAAGCTAAGCGCAAGCCATTGGGGAACCAATAAATGAGGCTTCGTGATTGTCAGGTATCTCATATAGTTGTCATGGTCTGAATGTTTGTCATAATCTGAATCTCAAAAACAACGAAAATCATGAATGTCATAAACAAGGAAAATCATAAACACCATCAATACTGAATAGTGAGAAAAAACAACAAAACACCAGCAATAATCAAATGATGCTGCGTAATTGCCACGCCATAGATTCGATCAACTGAGGATCAGTCAAGTCATCACTGCTTCGTCTTTAAGGATTCGTCATCTCTGCAGGCAGCCAGTGCCGAGGGAATGATTGCAAAGACAACAATAACGACACGATCGCAACAAGAAAGACACAACCAACACTTGCTCTGTCGAAAATCACAATATGAAACACAACATCAACATATCATAACATGAGGTAAACAAAAGTGGCGAAAACATGCGAAAACGTGCAATCAATCAGAAGATCAAGGTCATAACATCAACAACCAAAAACTCAGAAGATCGAGATCATCAACAAGTCTAACAATATCAACATGGGTGTTTCTCAAAATAGGGAACTCCAAAAAATGGATGGTACCTTCCAATTCATAAACCAATGGTATGGTATGGTATGGTAGAACCAAAACCACTGAAGCAACAGTGGCGCTTCCACCGGCCCAATCTGATGAATCAACTCGCGATCCATAAGCCAGATTGATGGAGCGGCCAGCAAAGCCGTGTTCACACAGCAACATGAGCCAGGTCTTTCACTGGTCACTGTTTGTGGAACAACTAGAAAGATAGACGGATCGAAATAAAAGAAACAAGGTTGGCGACCCGAGGCTATACCATGGCCTGCGCCTCTGGAATTCGAGCTCGTTCACAACCAGGAAATTATCAAAAAAAACAAACCTGGCAACTGACATTGCGTTGTCCGGGAACCTTTCAACCATACAGTTGCGCAATTTTCCTCGGACACTAGGGCTAGGGGGCGTGACGACACGGAAACAGGTGGCCACAAATTTCGTGACTGCAGTGAATTCCGGTCCCTGGGCCGATGCACCAAAAATAAATTTCAGGAATGCCAATCCAGACGATCTCGGAGGTACATCATCACATAAGTCCTGCAGCTCCTCATACGGCAAACTGCTCAAATGGCATTCGCATAAAACATGTCGTACCGTATAGCAAATACCATGGCACAGCCACATTGATAGTGCACTGGAAACTCAGGAAGCCCAAACAAAGGCAAAGGCCAACGGCCAGAAATTCGAACAAGTCCCCAACATCTCAGTTGAAACCAATTGGATTGCCCTTTCTGCCGAGAGTTTGAGAGGCTTAGTTTTGACAAAGCAGCTGGCAAAGAATTGGAAGGCCTTGGTGCCACCCCTCAACAATTGTCCATCCTTCCCATGGACTGGAGCAGTGTCTTGTTGTCGCCGTCCGTTCTGCAATGGGACCAAAATCAGCCGCCTATACCCTTTCAAGATTGTTTTCTTTAACCTGCGGTCAGAAATGGCTTGAACCAATTCCAAAGGTGTGAAAAGCCCACATTCTTGTATTGAAGGAGGAGTCCCAGGCATCTCCAAACTTGCAAGCCAATTCTTGGCTTGGGTTTCCCAATTGTGAAAAAGAATTTGCGACAAAGCCCGACGCATTTGTTGTAAAGGATGCGAAGATGGAAGAAAAGATATCCTTGCAAAAGTTGCCCAAACCTCGAGCACAACTTTGGTACCGAGTCCTATAATTGCCAACCACAATGTGCACGAACAAGCGCTTGCCGAATTTCAAAATGGTCAGGTATACCCAAGAGCATCTTTCCCCACTTCCATTGCAACCGGTTCAATTTGTGGTAAACCCCCTGCGCCAAACAAAGGAAAGGAGCCAGATGCATGATTTTGTTGACAATGCGAACTTCAACTTGGGCAGCCAACATTGGCAGCGAAAAACCACCAGATTCTGCTGCGTGAAAGAAAGCCACAAACGTGTCCCAACCTCTTTGGAGCACCCAATGTAACAAAGGTAGAAAAGAAAGTTCACTATCAAGAAGAACACCCAGAATCTGCTTCTCATAACCACATCACAGTCAAGTCCTTCAGGCAAAACTTCGGGGCAGTCCAGAACTGGCAAGCAACATGTCTTTGCAGCTCCATAGTGAAATTTGCTCTTAGTTTTAGCTGCGTAAATAGAAGCCGCTGAAGTTGGATCTCTGTTGACAATGGCTGCCGCACCCCCTTGACTAGCACAGGGTACTACAGCATCATCCACGTACTGAAAACAGTGAAAACGATACTCGCCCAAACTTTCAACTAGGGCTGCTCTGTCAGCATGCTTATTCAAACTAGTTAGGACTTCAGTAATGTCGAGCTTGCTTGAAAAACCCGGAGAAAGAGTCAATCGTTCTTGGACAAAAAAAATCGCATGTTGAATTACGTTCGGCGAGGAGGCACGAGACACCCAGTCAATGGGGGCACTATCTGTCAAGGAAAGCCGCATCGCATTGGACAATCCTTCTGGGACAGTCAAACAAACACCATGCGGCACTTGCGCCTGAACCGCATCAGCCAGCCATTTCAGCATACTGTTGAACACATGCACACTGAACCTC
The DNA here is from genome assembly GCA_009767595.1 of Symbiodinium kawagutii. NCBI lineage: Eukaryota > Dinophyceae > Suessiales > Symbiodiniaceae > Symbiodinium > Symbiodinium kawagutii. The sequence goes on along the minus strand of VSDK01018551.1, from coordinate 156,431 downwards.
CTTCCCTGAGCTGTACCACAACCTAAAATGAAAACAGAAGAAAGTAATCCGTGCAATTGTACACATTGTTGGTCAGTTGCCAAAATATCGCCTAGGAGAAGCCAGCTTTGAAAATCGATCTTGGCCTGTATACATGCCAAACGCATACAGTCTAAAGGCGCCACATCAAATGCCCACTTCAAATCCAAAGTTACCAAGAAGTGGCTAGGCCAAAATGGTGTCTGGCTTGTGCCAATAAAAGCAAGGCTAAGACTGTAAGAATTGCACTTGACACCCCACCCAACTGACAAGGCCCTGCAAACATTTCCAGCCGTTTTCTGTTCCTCTGGATCCAAAGCGCATCAATGACATGTGCATGTCACAAACCAAGGAGACGGGCCTCAAGCACTTGATGGACCGGACTGTTTTAGGCCCTGATTTCCGAATGTGCGCAAATTGGCGTAAAGACCAGAAAGAAGAAGTCAAACCTACGTGTAACGATAAATTTGCCAATGCCAGCGTCAGCTTCCTCATTTCCTGATTTGGCGAGAGAATGACTGCAAAACTGACTTTGAAACATTTTTTGGATTTGTTGATTTTAACCAAACAATCCACGAGGTCGCTCATACTGTAGGATCCAAATTCCAAATGTCCCAGAGACTGATCCTGCCCAGTCCGACGAAAATCTGCCACACAGCTACGACAATATTCAAGAAAATCTTGGTCTTGCGGGAAAGAATTGTTAGCTCTATACCCATCATGTCTGCGACCAAATGACTCAGCATGCCTGCGTCCGACAATGGAAAACCATTGTCGTCAAGTAAATGCACCTCAAAGTTGTCAGCCCTAGTGAAAAATTTGGCAAGAAATTGTTCAGCCGCCTGCGGGTTACTTTGAAGCTGGTGGACATACTTATCTACAGCCTTACGCTGCGCAAGTCGGTCGGCTTCATGAAAGCCTGAAATGCCGGCATTGCCCTTGGTGCGACGACTGCCTGCTTGAACGTGCACCAAACCACTGAGGTGACCTACCAAAACTATTAGAACGTCTCTTGCCCAAGCAGCTGCATCAATGAGACCACGCCTCAGCTTTTTGGATGTCTGGCCTCCTAGCTGTTGGGGTCTGGCAGTTGCGTCGACAATGATTTCCTCAATGCCAGTTCTGAGTTCCATCACCAACTCTTCAATGAAATCAATACTTTGGTTCCAAAGGTCGGAGGTTAACCAAGAAATTCGCCCAACACCAGTTCCAACTGACGTTGTGCACGTAAAACTTGCAAAAACAGAAGGTTGTGGTCAGAGCCGCCAACGAAATCAGGTTCAACGGTCACAGCACCATCAGACCCTCTCGAACCAGGACTAAGTCAATGATTGTGCCAGAGCAATGTGTTGGAAGATCAGGGTTGAGCACCTTCAAACCTGCTTCCAAAATCATTGCTTCAATTGTGGCATCCTTGGAAGATTGCCTACAATGAAGACAAGAACATGACAGCTCATGGTGAACTATATCCTTTAAATGCGCATTTCCATCTCCAGCCTGGACTATGGGGCAACCAGGAAAAGTGCGCTGCACTTCCTTATATGAAGTGATGATGTGAGTCCAAGTTTCCAAGTCGCCACCAGGAGCCGCGTAAAAACCACATAGCAGGAAGGAATGACCACCTCCCCCTTGTTTGTCAGCACAGCTGAGCCATAAGACCCTGTTAGTGGAAAAATCATCCAAAAGTATTAGCAAAGATTCAACTTCTTCGTCGCATAGAATCCCAACAGTGTCCCATTTTGAAGAACGAGGCCCAAGAAAACAATAACCTAAGTTTTGAGGAAGCAACGCTCCAAGTGGGAAGCGCGCCCCTGGCAACACCAGAATCTGGATGTCTCTGGCCTTAGCGGCCCCGACTATAGCCCATAGCCTCCACTCCAATAACGCGTTGTTCCCGATATTGGCAAGACCTGAACGACCTGGATTCAAACTACCAACTGTGAGGCGAACGCAATCCGCATCGTCCACTTGCGGAGCCTGTTCCATAGGGATGTTTCCGGCATATGGACTCACAACCAGACTGCTGTCTTCATGTCTCATGGGCAGCAAAGAAAGCATGAACTTCAGCAAACGCATCAGGCTTAAAGCAAACTCTAACAGCTTGAAAGCGGAACGATGCACTCGAGATGTGCCAGCAGCAACCAATGCTGGGGCAATTGTCATCAGGGAGCGAATATCCTTGACGAAGGCTTGTTTCTCTCGCCTTCTTGGATTTGACTGAAGCCAATCATGGAAAATTGAATGTAAAGAATTCATTGTGAAACTGATAGAAAGAACATTTGAGCAGTCATGTTGCTGCGGAGCACCGGGCAATCAATAGTAATAATATCACCAAGCCACTTGTTCAGCCCCAACGTTATTAAGACAACAGAAGGAACTGAAAGAAAAAAAAAGGGCCAGGGTTCAGCGAAATGCCCCTCCCCCCTTAGCCGGAAAAAAACACACACACATCCCGATCTGAATTAATTTTGAACAATGAGCCAAAAATGTCCACTCAGTATTGCTTCACAAAAGAATCCTGCGGCTTGGGACTTTTCCAGTCTCAGATTTGCTCCGTAGCCTGTGGTCAACGCGTGATTTCCTTGGTAGATCACACCACAAACATCTTGGTAATTAAATATTTTGCCCAGTCCAACAAGCTGGCTGTCAAGCTCCCGCCTGCTGCAACAAGAACAAATCTCTAATGTATTTACCAACTGGCGCCAGGGTCGTAGAAGCTTTCCGCTTGACCGACTGTGCGCACAGAGTAACTTTGACAGCAGGGCCGCACAAAGCCAAAAAGGCATCAATGTGCTGTTCAAGGATGCTACGTCGCCCCTTCAGAAGGATCAGACCTTGCTTGAGATTTCCCTGCATGGTCATCTTTTTCTCAGGCAACTTCTGAAAAGTGATCTGCAGAGAAGGTTGAACCCGATCACCACCCATGATGGCATATGGCAACTGGGTGTCAGCTGGGACAGCAACATGCTTGTCCTGACCCAAGACTTTGACGCCCATCTTCTGTGCCAAGCCATGCAACCCTGCCGCACTAGTGAGCAGCGGGTGGAAAGTCACATTCAAGGAGGCACGGTAATCCACTCCTAAAGCTTTCGCTGATTGCAGAAAATCGGCTTTGGCTTTGTCAAACTCGTCAACTGACTTGAGCCTGAACTCCCGCACCGTCTCATCAGTGACCACCAGCTGGCACTGAGACTGGGAGGCTGGCTTAGAGGGCTCAACCTTGGTAACGCTCTTGGGCTTTTTCGTCAAGGCTTCACTCACTGCTTCTTGTTCTGACTCTCGTGCCCGCTTGCGCTCCCATTCTGATGTCAGTTCACTAGCCCAATCTTCAAACTCCTTCAATTCCAGCTCGTCTGCCCACAACTTGCCTTCTTTTAACTGCAGTTCTTCGGCGCGGTCGATTTCTCTAGCCCACGCCTCTCCTTCCCACAGCCCCATCATCTCACAAAGCGCCTTTTGCGCCATGGACTGAGTCTACCTTATGGAGACAAGTGTGCCAAACTTCAATCGAGAATTCGGAGCTTGACTGAAGACAGCTTCTGATAACTAGGGCGACTGAGTTCTAGTGAAGATCTCAGCCAAGTCAACAAATCAACGCCTCGGCAGCTGAGAAATTTACAAGTGCCAAATCCAGGTCCAAGCACTACCATCTGGACAGGTGCTCCCTTTGTTTGGGGTCTAGTTTTTGGGATGGGGCAGGGGACTGACACCAGCTGTTCACAACCCAGGCCCACTGAGGATGACATCAAAGCGGTGCTCGATCAGTTTGATGAAAATATTGGATTCTTATCGCAGCATTCAGCTGATGAGGCATTTCTTTCACAAACTCCAAGAAAGGGAATTAGCTTGGAGCCGGGATAATCGAAGAAGACCGCTTCTGTTGCAGAAACCGCAGTGCCCCCTCTTCAAGAAAGAGGTTGGAGGAAGGTGACTCAAATACACCGCTATCTTCTAAGAAGGCAGAGGTGTCCCAGTCATCAGCAGTGCCAAGCAGCACAGCACCCGCAGTTCCAAAAACATCCCTCCCATCAGGGTCCAAAGTCAAAGACAAAAAGGACAAAAAGGGAAAATCCCACAAACATGATGGAGGCAAGGCAAAAAAAGGGCAAACACTAAAACCACCAGCAGTGGCAAGAAAACATTACTTATATAAATAGTTCACACAGTTGTGTAATGTTTCTGATTGCTAAAACATCACTTAAATAATCCAAAACTTCCACTTATCTCGACCATGTTTGGTGTTTGCCTTAGCCGAGTGCTGGGCGCAACTTGGAATTGATTCAGCAGCAGTGTCTTGGAAACAAGTGGCGGGTTTGGACTGGGAGAGAAGTGTTGGAGAACTAGGTGGCCCATTCTTAACTATATAAAGGGAAATACAGTTTATTAGATGTTGATTTGGATCATTATGCTTCAGAGATCGGGGGTCAGATTGAAGAGGTCACATGAGCATCCTGTGATAAAATCCACCGGCCAAAAGAAAACAAACATATCTGTAGCTGTTCGAGCATCTCATTATGGGGAAATACTTTTGGGAAACACATGTTTACCAAACCTCCTGAACACAACTGGGCCTTCCCACGGCTTTGGCGGTGGGGCATGTAGTGGGGGGCCCCGTGCGCCCTGATCTCTCGCTCCTCCGACCGCCATGATGGTCTTGGCGCCCCTCTTCGGCGCCGGCGTGGGCTTAGCCGAAGCCTTCGGCGCGGGTTTCGCGGGCATCGCTTGTTTCACGAATTTGAAGGCTGCGAGGGTCGCAACCTCGCGAGTTTTCAGATCCGCGATGGCCCTGTGGTGGTCCTGTAGATCTTCGATCTGCGCGCTGTCGACATTGATGTCGAGCGTTAACATTGATGTTAACCAACACCTGAATATCAACGAACAACCCCAAGAAAAACAGGATTCCAAAGCCAACCTGCTCAGGGCCACGACAAGATTCATCGCCCGAATCTCTGGGACCCCGGGCCCTGGCAGTCTCTGTTTGATGCCTGGGGCGTGGATGGATGGATGGATGGATGGGTGGATGGATGGACGGATGGATGGATGGATGGATGGATTGTGGTTCATTCTTGTTGATCGTTAATGATGCTTTATATGATAGTTAATTAAGGATTAATGCTGCTTCATGATGGTATTGGATAGTGTGTTGGTTCATGCTATTTTTCCCTTGGTGCGCAGTCACTGCACACACATCTGGGTATAGTCATATCGCTGGAATTCAGCTGTTTAGTGTTTCGACCACTGTAATCAACCCAGTGAACCGCGTTGAAAACTCATCTCATAGCTATTGAAAACCGTGTCTAGTTTGGCGATCGGACTCTTCAATCATCACTAGCTGTCGTAAACCGTGTCTAGTTTGGTTGCTAATTGAACCACTCAATCATCGCTGGTCTGGTTCAATCAAACAATGGTTGACCGTGAAGGAGGGTGATGATGGGTGATGATTGAACCATCAGCCATTCTTTCTTCACAATCATTCGTCTCGTTGATCTATACGAGCAATCCTCAAGCATAGACCACAATGAACCCATGATTCAAAAATCATGTTACTCATTTTTCAACTCTGGTAAACTAACCTGGAAGTGGAAAATCCACTATTCACAGCTGCTTTACCTATATGAAAACGGTGATTTCTAGTTTCCAGGTTCGGGACTGCCAAAGGGTAATTTTATGCCAGTGTCACCGCTCTAGACGACGATTCGCTTCCTTTGACCAGCATAATGTGAGCAATTTTCAGTGCTATCGACCCTGTGTCAACCACTCTGCACTGTTCTGACAATTGTTGGCTGTGATTAATTAAGTATGATTGACACTTGTATTAAAAATCATCATCAAACCAAAACTGATATCATTGAACATCCCCAATGGCTGCTGGTGTTAGTAGCAAAAACCAATATCACCTCCTGCCACTATGGACTTCAAGAAAATACTATCAAAGACCATTGACCATGTGCAGCAACCACTATTCACAGTATCCAAGTAGACAATGAAATATCACCAAGTGAAATACCCAGTACTAAGATCAATCTTCATTGCTTGGTAGCTTTCAGATCCCTTGCTAAAAGTCTAACGGCTTTAGTGGTTCTATGGTAAATCGATCATATCCACCCAAATGGGCTACTTGGTGGGTGAGAATTCCCCGCCATCCTTCGTGGTCACCATTGATCCGCCATCCTTCGTCTGCCAAGTGGCAACTTCCGACGTTCCGCTTCCTGCAGAGCGGTGGACACCTGACGTGCCACTCGCGGTGCGAATGGTCCACGGCAAAAACTTCGGAGCGCCAGCTATGACCCGACTCGTGGTGGTGGAAGTTGATGCACCCTTGGGAAAAACTGAAAAAATATCTGGAGCCAATCGTAGAGAAGTACTTCTGAAGCACCATGAAGATAAATCTGGAACCGGCATTTTCATGAATGAATGGTGTGCAAGCACCACGTTGCGTGAAAGCAGTTGGGCTGTTTTGCGACCCCCAATCTGTGACGTGGTTCTTGACCCACAGCAACCGATCCATAGTAGCGCTAGTGCTATGAACCAAGTTGGCGTTATTGCGATGATGCATACTGTTTGTAAGCACTAAGCAGTTGAAACTGCAACATTGATCAATTCTATACCTGGCCGATCGTAGATTCCTCAAAGAGAAATCATGTCTGTGGCCAGTTGATATTTGACTGGCACCAAATGAAGCTGTAAATGAAGCTACTTGATCGGTTGGTGCTACCAAAAGGAATCAGGAAGTTCTCTCTCTGTTTCAAGCGCAGAGCTGGTGCTCACTCCTCTGGCATGCTCACAATGATTAATCATGGATGGTATTGATCCATTAAATGCGGTAAACTTCACCACACCAAGGTGGCAAAATTTGCACAACCTTGATGCAACATCAGCAATGGACAGGTTGAGGGTAGTTCACGGGCAAAACGTGCCACAATAGACGTTGGATATACCAGCATCAGCTCTATAGTGGTAGAGCTGGTTCTATCTACACAGGGCACTTCCAAACATATCTCTGCCCATCCTGCTGGGGGACTTGATTGTATACTCCGACACGTCATTGGGTCTCCTATGTGTCGACCGGCATTCGTTGATAGAAGGTCAGCCATAACCAACCATTCTCAACCAAAAAAAACGATCTTTGACCCCTGAATAGGCCATGAACGAACCATCAACTCACCATAAACCACCATTTTTCCCATGATTTCCTATGAAAAACCATCAGCTTTCGCATGATCTGATGCCTGACATGGACCTGGGCCATGCTTTCTCCACCGGGAGCCCCGCTGCATGGGACCCAACGGGCGCCACGCCTGCAGAGCTTTGGCGCCGGTGAAGCTCTGCGCTGTGAAGTGCTCGGACCATCCCAGGGGTTCGTCCCAACAGTGCGACCTCACTGCGACGGCGACGGTCGGTGCTTGTGGAGTTAGTTGGTTGGTTGGTTGGGTTGATGAGTTGGTTGGGTTGGTTAGTTATGGGTTAGTTAGTTCGTAGGTTGTGTGAAGTAGCTGGTTAGTTGGTGGTTAGGTTGGTTATTGGTTGGTTGGGTTGGTTGGGTTGGTTGGTTGGTTGGTTGGTTGGTTGGTTGGGTACAGTAGTTGGTTAGTTGGTTGGTTAGTTGGTTAGTTAGTCAGTTTGTCAGGTAGTCAGTTAGTTCATAAGTTAGCTGTTGTGAGCCACTTTTAGTCGTTGAATGCTGGTCCATCACAGTTGAATGATTCATCAACGGAATGATGCAGAATGATGTTCAACAACTGCTGAATGGTGTTGTTCATAGCAGTCACAAAGGAGGGGAACAACTGGTGAACTGTGATGGCTTTGACTGTGACTGTTGTTAGCTGCTGGCGCGAGTTGATTACTTGGCGGTTTTCAAAACATGGATGGTTTATTGCTGAAAATGACTAATATTGAATGATTTTGGAGTACCCCTATTTTGAGAAACGCCCATTGTTGATGCTGAATGTTGTAGTTGTTGCTCACAGTTGAAGGTGCCGATAGTGTGTTGACATGGTTGATGTAGCTGTGGGCCCAACGAAATCGTTTCTTGGACCTTCTATTTGTCGGTGGACCAGAAGACCCACCCCAACATCTTCAACACATCGTCCCAGTTAGATCCAGTTACCGGGCGATATGGATTCCCACTTTTGGTGAGTAAAGGTCACTGTGGATATCCATACCACTGTGGTTGCTCATGGGGGTTCACTTTTTGGATACTACCAGTTCATTGTTGCTACCAGGGTTTCAGCCCAGTCACCAGCCAGTCTCCGTTCATGTCTCATGTCTCTCTTGATGCTTCCTCACTGTGGGATTTCCCAAGCAGAAAGGTCATGACAACGCGGATCTTCATAAAGCTCATCATACCACAGTGAGCCTGCCCACAGTCAGATTTGAGATTTTACCAAGAATCTAACAACGCAGTTCAGTAGAATTCACAGTTCGATTGACCATTTCGCTACAATTTTTATCATATTGACGACTCAAATATGATCAACAAGGGCTACCTACCCCTATGCTTCCAGTTACCATACAAGTATGTAACCAACTGGTTTCTACCATTGTTGTAACTGGGGTGGGTTACCTACTATTTCAAGCTCACTGCAGGAATAGGGTACCATAAAGATGACTTGGTTCTCCGAAAACTGCATCATGTAGGCGCTTCAATCGTTTGTAGCAGTTGATTGATTCAGCCAACTTGGTGTGAAAAATCTACCAGATACATCAAGCATGCCTGTTGGTTGGGCTTAACTAAACCTAGGGGCTATATATATACATATATGTATAAATAAATATATATATATATATACATATATGTATATAAATATACATATACATATATGTATATATATACATATACATATATATATATATATATGTATGTATATATATACATATATTCTTCATTATATTTCCACCCTCCTGGGGTAAAACTGCCCCCCAGATGCTGGGTCCCAGTGGGGTGTCAGGGTCTAACTTCTGGGGTCCACCAGTGATCCCCAGCGCAAGGGCCACGACGGATTCGCCAACCGCAGTCCCAGGGGCAAGAAGAGACCACCGCCGTGGGGATCGGCCTCCGCCTGAGTCGAGTGGTATGACATGCACATCAAGAAAATTGGTAATGTATCTTAATAGGTAATGTCAATGCGGTACTCTATCACACTCAAGTGGCCTAAGGGAAATCTTTGAAAAAAAGCTCTGGTGATTGTAATGTAGACATGCACATTAAGTGTCATGTGTAAAATCCAAATGCATCACTGTGAGAATTCAATACAATGTGTATCTGAACCTACAAAAAATACAATGTAAATGGATACATGTTCGTCATTGTATTCCTGACATCCATACTTTGGGAAACAGAATCGCTTTGGAAATGTTCCCATCCGCTCGTTTTTGGAGCGACTCTGCACAGGACATCCAGCCCCTGCCTGCAATTGGGCCGCCTCCGATGCTTGGCCTCGGACAGAATTGGGGCAAATCATGGCAAAGAATGGTTGATGCTTGACGATGATGGCTGATAAAAATGGTTGAACATGATGGATGATCATGAGGGAATTGATGGTCGCAATAGAAATGGATGATTGATGATTCCCAATGATACCTGATAGTGATGGTCATAATAGTAAGCACTATGATAACAATGGGGAATAATTAGTGACTACTAACATTTGATAATCATTGATTTGTGATTACTAGTAAATGGTTGATGCAAATCACTAGCTACATCAATATCTATAAACCATGTGTCATTACCATTGGATGCTAATAATTCCGGGTGATTGATAATGATGGTTAATGATTGTCAGAAGCCCTGGTCAGGGTAGTAAATGACCAATAGTATTGATGACTGTACTTTTGCATGTCTAACAAATAGTAATGATGAGTAAACATGGGTAACCCAAACCAGTACAACCATAAATTCATGTTTCATATCATTCTATGGATAGTGACCCGTACAATTTCTATTAGGTATTGCCAGCATTGGTAGTATAGTTGAAGTCGATGTCAATCAAGCATGTTCCTGATGCTTGATTTTTACTCCTAAATTATTGGTCAATAGTAGGATGTAACTCGCAAGAACCAATATCTTCAGAGTAATAGACAATAATCATGATCTGTATTGATCTGTCATAAACCCACTTATCTTAGTGTATGATCATTGGTATATAGCCAATAGTGATCAATAGTGAGGTACAATGGTGGCAATGATGATGTATTCCCAACAGAGCTGATGCAAAAGCCCAACCAAACAAGTGCTGTACGATGTCCCGCCGTGAGGAAGCCGATATTACACCTCTTTACTCAAAAGGAATTTGAGTGATTTTGATGTACCTCAAATTTTGGGGCATCATAAGTTTGAGAAATTTTGAGGTGCTGTAAGTTTTTTTTCAGGTATCATAACTTTGGGGACCTATAGTTGTGCTTGCTACGTGGATGTACATCCGCACTACGCAAGCAACTGGTGATATTCACCATGGTGAATTCGGGGTTACCCACCTCCGACAGCTCTTTACTGTGGTGAGCTATGCACATCACCCATTGTTAAGAATTCAGAAAGCCGAAGTTCACCATTGATTACCAATTCATTAGCCACATTTGGCCATTCTTGACCAATATTAAGCATTGAAATTGCTTACATCCAAGTGAACAAACCCCAACGGCACGAACCATTCACCAACACTATAGTATGTGGGGCCGGGCCGTCTCATAGTTGAACATGATTCCTGCTGCATGGCCGTCAATTCATCACTAGCCACCATGAATTTCCATCACCCATCATGAGCCAAGAATTCACCAACAATTTGCTGGATTCTTGAGATGGGGGTACCCCTAAATCATTATGTATAGTCATCATTGTTGGTAATAAACCATCCATGGCTTTGGGGTTCCTATGGCTTGACAACCCCTCCTATGTTTCCATTAAACAACTACCATTCATTGTCACAACTGCGGCAGCAGATCGCCGCCTTCGGGACGGCCATGCCACCTTGGCGTGATCACGAGCCGGAAAATGGTTTACAGCCTTAAAAACAGGAGTTAGCCATAAGATTGATGGTAAAGATAACAAATGGTTGACATGTCGTTACTTGATGCTCGGTTGACAGCAAACGAATGGTTGGCTGATGCTTAATGAAGCTGGTGAACATATATTATGCTATATAATTGATGGTTAACGCATGGTCAATTGCTTGTTAACAATTGGTGAATTGCAGCAGTGTGAAGCTGCACCCTCGACCGACGCTCCACTGGTCATCGCTGTTTTGGGATGTGCCAATGGTTGACATTGAAAGAACCAGCCGTTTTCAGTTGTATGATCATCAACCGGGGTTCGTCAGGTCCATCAACCAAAATGTTCAGGTCCATTAACCAGCTGATCAACCAGCAGCTACAGCCATCAATCTGCTTCTTAACCCGCTGTTTAACCTTTTTTCAAACATGTTCACACACTCTTCACTGTCACCAGCTGCCAGCTACAGGGGCGCAACTGATTTGCGCTGGCGATTGGATTAACTGTTGCTTCACTGCTGGTTCTGTCTCAGATGCACAGGCAAGACACTGGTATCGATTTCTAGCACTTGGTTACTCCTGGGAGCTCCGTAGCTCATCAAGGGACACATGGATACCCCTGGCTCTCAACTGCTTCCAACCGCCAAATCTAGTGATCAACCATGAATTTTGGATGTTTATGGATGTTTCTTCCCAATGATACCCATGGTAATCTGGCATCATTGCGCGAACTGCCACAATTTCGGGACAACTTTTCTTTGCTACCTTGTGATTTTAATGACAGTGCAACCTGACGTCACGAAGAATAGATCCGTAACTCGAGACTTTTGAGACAAGCAGCTTTTGCTGCTGAATGCCTATCATTGGGTTGTTGCTTGCTGCTCACAGATATCTTATTTACAACAAAAAACATGTATCGGATAACCTAACTCATGATTACAAACAACAAAAATCTGTGATGATTACAAACTCAAGATTGTAGACCCCCACTAACCACTACAATCTGCTTGTGACAACAACAAGCTGCGGACATTTCCGCAAACACCTGGGCCTTCGTACAAATCTTCGTTGGGAGTCACCAGATCCTGTTGGCCATGGCAGAATCGCTCATCCATGTGATGCTGAGAGTCATTGACTTGTCAATAGGATGAAACTTGTAGATCAGATTTAGTTACTACCTGCGGAATCCACTTGCCCCTGGAGTTTCATGACTTCTGGTCAGTTGATAGTGAATCCTGCTGCAATCTTTTGTATTTGTTGTTATTTCTGAAATTTGGACGGCCAAACGCCCATTGATACTTGCTAGCCATCCATACAAGATCAAAACTTATGATGATACGCTGCTGTCCGCAGATGGCACCGAGGCTTTGTCGACCAGCCGTCAGAAAACTGAATTTGCCCGTAAAACAATACAGTATTCATATACCATGTTCGAATTGCCTTAAATGAGCAAAACAGTACTTTGTATCCTGATAGTATAATTTCGGAACTTCCTCGCATACAGGGTGGTCTTCCAAGCCCTAAACTCAACAGCTGAGTGGGAACTGATTCCAGTTTGGATGAGTGCAAAGCCCTTGAATTATGATGGCTGAGCAACTCCACACAAGAGATGATAGATTTTGATTGACAAAATCCACATGCCTATACACCACCTGAGCAAGTGGTTTCGGAACTTGACTACACGAAGCAGAGCGATTGATTCACAGCCGTTCGACATTTCATTGACCAAGCGCTGGATTTCAGCATCGTTTTGACCAATCAAAAGAACCACTGGGCCGTTGCACTCCCGAACTGTTTGAGCTCGTTCAAGGTCTGTATGTGCCTTTCCGGGTACCCTCGTTTGCACCAAGCATTGCACGGACATCCTGAGTCTAGCACCCACTGGACATTGTCTCTCAGTGATGTGCTCAAGAACAAGATGAACGGGAAGGAGTTTGTCAACAGTGTTAGTCAGAACTCATGAGTAAATATTGAATGTTGATTAAACCGCAAAACCGTAGCACTGACGTGTTTCAAAACTTACTTGCCATAATTTAATGACATATATAATTTGTATCCTCAATGGCACTCAGGGAACGCTGATGAGATTGCAGAACGGCATGCTGATTGCACTCCAATAGCCCTGAATAGATACGTAAGACGCAAGACATACACTGTATGATGGTCAAACACGTTAATTACTGTGAATGGTTGGTACTGCGAAGCTTTGTGCTGCCAAAAACCGCCGCGCTGGATTGATTATTGATGGTGGTTTACAATGGCTCGCAGGAGTATCATTCAAAACATGTGTGCTTTTAGCGATATCCTCAAGACATATCTTCTGACATTCTTACTGGCATATCTTCAGGCGTTCTATCTGAAATCTTCTGACATTCTTGCTGGTAGTCTTTCTGACATACATCTGACACTCTTACTGGCATTTTTTTTGCAAATCTTCAAACGTTCTATCTGACATCTTCTGACATTCTTGCTGGCAGTCTTTCTGGCATACATCTGACATTCTTACTGGCATTCTTTCTGGCATATCTTCAGGCGTTCTATCTGACATATCTTCTGACATTCTTGCTGGCAGTCTCTCTGCCGTACATCTGGCGTTCTATCTGAACATTCTTACCAGTATTCGTTCTGGCATAGATATTGGCGTTCTATCTGACGTATCTTCTGACATTCTTACTTGCATGCGATCTGTCATATATACTGGCCGGTACAGCCCACTGGCATCTGACACTCGCTGTTCAGGCCCACTGGGATCTGACACTCGCTGTTCAGGTCTGGCAAGGCCCACTGGCGTCTGACACTGGCAGTCGGGCAAAGCCCACTTGCATCGGAAGCTCGGAGAAGGCGAGGACGAAGAGGGGGAGACAACACTGACAGAGTCTAACAATCCTCACCTGACAGGTGGGGAATTGTTTCCCATGGTTGCATCGTGTTATGTCCCACCTGCTTCCAGCCTGCTTTTTTCATGCTTCGCAACAGGTGCCAAAGGTAGCCATGCATAGCCCGCGGGCGCTCCTCCAAAGGCACGGTTCTCAACAGCTCTCGGCAGCGCCTGCTGCATCGGCGTCTCTTCAAGAGTGGTACCGACGCTAGCGTAACCGAAACTTAGGGTATAGTAACTATAGGGTACTATAATAGCTCAGGTGGTACTATATATAATAAACTTAGGGTAAATAACAATAACTTAGGTGGTATAGAGTCAGAACTATAGTTAGTATATAACCAGGGTAACTATAGGGTAGATATAACTATATACTTGGATGGGCTACCAACCAATTTACAATCAGGGGAGAACCACTTTGTATTGATGGGAAACCCTACAGCAAACCCGGTGAATCAATGTGGGGCAATATTTCATGGATGGTGAATTGATAGTTCATAGCCAGCAAAAATGCAGATAGATCTAGCAATAGAAATGGTCTGATAATGCTTGACTACCGGTAATAAATCTGGTTGGTGGTTTCAACCCCTATGAAATCATTAGTCAACCAACCAGCCATTTGTGAATACTAAGGAAAGTAAAACATGTTTAAAACCGCCAACCAGTCATAATCTTTACTGTTCTCTAGCGCAGCACGAGGCACTTGACCTCTTTGCTCATGAATGGAGTGGAATGGCATGGTGTCATTGTTGAACCTTTAGGACTTGCTTGTGTGTCAGGTGGAGGGATAACAAATAATTAAGTTGCATCAACATGTCTGTATATGCAATGATATGGACAAAGTCTACAGATTGCTTTTTGGTACATGCATGCATAATTAGGCATAATTCTTATGCTTTCTGGTAGACAACAAATGCATTGTTACCTTTTCACATGATATAGTCCCAAGAGTAGGAGGATTGTTTGAACACAAAGCGTGGTCCAAGTGTGTGATCAGCAGAGATGACATGGCACAATATTGCTAATCAACAAATCCAACTTGATTCACTCAAGAAAAGCCATCGATTAGGCCACTCGGTGCCATCCCATTATTATGTACAGCCAGTTTGCTATAGATGTGCTCGGCATATCTTGGTGTCGATCATTCTATCCCGATGCACATGACCGCACAACCACGACAACCAATGGCTGCCTAAACGGACAACAGCAAGTTGATCTGTGACTCAGCTTTTAAACCCGACTTACCCAACTGGGGAATGTAACTAGTTGGTGGTTTCAACCCCCATGAAAAATCTGATATGATTGAACCAGCCATTTGTTAACGACTATATACTAGGGAAGACTATATACTGGGAAAACAACGCATGTTTATAACCACCGGCCCAAATCAATATATCAGACTATCACCTAGATCAACCATCTGCTCCGTTGACCTTCTTTGCTTCTATCGATACTTCTCTGGTGTACTATCTCTCACTGCAACCAATCAACCAACCAACCAATCCACCAATCAATCAACCAATCAATCAATCAACCAATCAATCAATCAATCCATCAATCAATCAATCCATCCATCAATCAATCAATAAGTCATCCAATCAATAAGTCATCCAATGAATAAGTCAACCAATCAAACAAACCAACCTCAATCCGTCTATCCTCTCTTGCTCAACCTTGTCAACCACCGAGGTCCAGTCCAACCGTTGAACCACCGCCCCAGCAGCTCCGGTACCTTACAGCAATCAGGGCATCCCCCGTGGGGGCCGCGTCCACTTCCACAGCCGACACCTGCAAAACGCAGATGTGGAGCTCAGGTGGTGCCTGTCCAAGCCTAGAACCCCCAGGCGATCATTCAAGGTCTATCCCTACTAATCCCAATGCGCAACCAGTTACCATGATTCATTAATAGTAAGTGACCAACCCCAGTTCCAACTAGCTGGTAGCAACCAGCTGGTTATCTACTATAATGGGGACTGCAAGCATAGGGAATGTTATTGAAAGAGTGAATAAGCTACAAGAAGAGTTTTGTTAATCATTGTTGATGATTCAATGATGATTTCGGAAAGTCTTTGACATTTTGAGATATGCGTTCAAAAAACATCCCACTGCGAGAAGACAACCAATGGTCACCGACCATTGTGAGGATACAACCACCCCCTCAGGAAGAGCAACAAAGTAAGAAGCCATTAAAGCCACTCGCTTGGAATCTACTACTTCGAGCTGGACATCGTCCATACTTCCACCTCTGGAAAGGATTACAGTAGTTTTTCCAATGACACGAACAATCTTTCCCCAGAAGTCGGTTGGGTTAACCTTCGCCGGCAAAGCGCCATGGACCACTCGCTGTTGCCTTCATCATGGTCTCGTCGTGCGAGGCCGCCGCAAAGTTCTCTTGGAGCCTTGCCAAGCTGACTTTGCCCGGGGGCGACCCACTGGGAAGTTGATCATTGATCAAACATAGGCATTGGATTCATGTATATGCCTACGGACCGAAAAACGCGCTGACGAAACGTCAATTTTTGCATGTCGGCAACAACTGCGTATTTCAGGATTGATGCTACGTCACGCACGTGTGGGTGTGGGTTGGGGGGGGTCTGGGGGCATGTTGACGTTCGCGTCACGTTGTGCACGATGTTGATTCTACGTCACGCACGGGTGGGTGTGGGTTGGGGGGGCTGAGGGCATGTTGACGTTCGTGGTACGTTGTGCACGATGTTGATGCTACGTCACGCACTGGCGGGTGTGGGTTGGGGGGGCTGAGGGCATGTTGACGTTCGTGGTACGTTGTGCACGATGTTGATGCTACGTCACGCACGGGTGGGTGTGGGTTGGGGGGGCTGAGGGCATGTTGACGTTCGCGTCACGTTGTGCACTGTGTTGATGCTACGTCACGCACGTGTGGGTGTGGGTTGGGGGGGCTGGGGGCATGTTGACGTTTGTGGTACGTTGTGCACCATGTTGATGCTACGTCACGCACATCCGCTTCACAAAGAATTTGAATATCTTGCACTCCTCCGTGGCTCATCACAAAGGTGAGTTTGTGAAGAAGGTGACACGCAATTGCAGCCTTATCTTGTGCCATACTGGCACGATTGATGCTGCGTGGTCATCTTGCAAGAAGTATGTTCCAAAGTCCTTGCATGCAAAGCACAAGGACTTGCTGCTCTACTGTAAAGTGTGGCAGCGGCGATACATCCACTGCTGCAAAAACCTGGCCAAGGAGACTGCGCGCGCGTTGCAGCGAGCCTAAAAAAAAGCTGCTTCAAGTGCCGACTTCTTTCATGGCAAATATGGATTTTCCTATGGAAAAACACCGATTTGTTCAAAAAACCCTCTAAAAAACGACGTCATTTTTAGAGGTTTTTCATGACGCCCAATGCTGGTTTCGCTGAGGCGAAAACGACGTTTTCAGAGAAAATGGGTATTTTACCAGCGCGGATTCCGGTCCGGCGGGATGTATATGTATATATATGTGTATATGTATTTATTTGTTTATATGTATTTGAATATGTATATCTAATAGTATTCATATCATAGCATATTTATCATTAATGATTTTAAATTTGCATCTATCCTCATATCTCTTTATTCTCCGGTGGACCATCCCTGGACTTTGAAGTGAATCATCGCACTTTTTTCCATAGTTCATGGGGGGTGGTTCCGGAACAGTAGTGAGAAACCCATCCATGCGCAAGCTTCCTAAACTGGGGCGCCAGAAACCCCCTCGGTTTCTGCTTCTCAACATTGGCATTCTTCCCGCTTTCTCCGGTCAAAAAAGCAATCGACCAGGTTGTAGGCCAACACCAGCTGGTGCCAGTTGGTCTGATGTTGGTTGAGGGGCCAGCAGCAGAATGACGAAGAGTCCTTCAGTTAGGCTGAGATCTGCTATGAGCCATCCCAGAAGAAGTGTCGTGCGGTCCGTGTGGAAGTGAGGGCCTCAGGCTCACATAGCACGAGGACTCCCAGGCGGCTGCAATGTAGGGATCGAAGCGGCGCGCATACGTGGACCATCAGCCATGATGACCATGATATTTTTTTGCCACCTGGATCGAATATGAGACCACGCGAATGATCAAAAGCAACCACTCAATTTCGGTGCTCTATGATTCCGTGCCCGGCAGAAACGAGGACAATTTCCTCAGCAACTTGCTACAAGGTGCTGATAACACGCCGTGGCGAGGGAAAAAGTGGCATTGCCGGCAATCAGCAATTCACTTATATTGCATGCTGCAGAGCATGGTTCACATATCTACAAGCCGTTTGCGAGTGCCACAAGTTGTACACACCGAATGGTCCCGAAGTTGTACCTTTGTGTTTTCGTTGTCATCCATATCTTCTTTGTGAATAGCCAACAACCAACATATGGCTGTGGGTCAAAACCTGTACCCCTGGTTCCCCCATCATTAACCTTTGTTTTCCCTTATTGTTGTTGGTAAATCCTCCATTAGTTTGTTGGTTAATTGATCCATAGCCATATCAGGATATCGAAAACCGTAGCTCTACCAACTGCATCTAGCAGCGATAGAAATCGGCTATGGTCGTTGCCCCTGCAGGAGTAGCTTCGTTGGAACAAGCACCAACTCACAAGCAGCTACTCACCATCTCAGTAGGTGCCACTAGGAGCCAAGGCACTGCAAGACCAAGTGATGAAGTTACCAGGGGTCATTCAACCGATACCAGTCACCATAGCCAAGGCCCAAGGGTTCATGAGTGGTGAAAAATGGTTACCAGGGTATCAGTTAATTAAGGGCCAGCAACATATTTTTTTCTGAAAATCAGTTTCTGTTGGGCCAGCCATACCCAGCTGTGGGCCAAAAGCCTGGTATCTAAGTGAATTATCCAATAAGTGACCAAATCAGTCTTACAGTTGGCATGTTCATCCATTTTGCGATGGTTAATATTGCCCCTGGGCCCGTAGCCTTTTACTTGCTATCCCATACTAATATTGGTGATTCTCTCCTATCATTAACAATTAACCAACCAATCAACGATCCACTCATATTGACATGGGTGTTTCTCAAACTACGGGTACTCCCAGCTATGATCCAGTTTGTTAACCACGTATACTAACAAACAAACAAACAAACAAAAAAGCTTTGGGGGTCTCCTATTTTGAGGAACCACCATTCAGTATTTGTTTAGCCTTTTGCTGATGATAACGTATTAATCCCCCGTTATGCATATTTTTAACCATTAATAACCCATCAGGATCCATATTATAACCACTATGAACTGGGGATTAAGGGATAGCCATTTAACCAATATTTGTTATCAACCATTATGATTAAGGGATTAAGGATTATTGGTTATCAACCAGTTAACTGGGGATTAACGGATAACCAGTTAACCAAATATCAACATATCTATTAACCCATGTTATTAACCATTAATAGCCCATGAGGATCCATACTATCAACCAATATTCATCCATATCATCAACCATTATGATTGACCATTATGATCCATATTATTCAGCATTATTTAACCCAATTTATCCACATTAATCATTAACCATTATGATTCTGATCCATTGATGATCATGAGCCATCCCCTGCCACCAGAATCCTGGCGTCGTCCCCGAGTCCCACAGCTTGCGTCCCCCGCGTCGCATCGAGCTTCAAGGTGGAGTCTAGGGCCTGAGGACCCTGAGGATCACTGCTGCCAAGTAAGCGAGCTTAGTTAGATACAGAAATGCCGGGGAACTTGTGATATCAGTTGGGTCTATCAATTTGCGATATAGTTGTACAACCAAACGTATACAACGATGTAGTGATCTATGGTGATACAGCCAACGGAAGTACAATGATGGTGGGGATCTAGCGAGTGAACCAACTACAGGCTGCAACCAACCATGGTTGACTCAACATGGTGCTCCAACCAACGCTCCAGCCAACAGTGGATACAATGGCAAAGATTCCTTCTACTCGAGGATACTTATACAGTATACATCAGTATACATAGACCTCGCATGAAAAACCATTCACGAAAACAAAATGTGCTGAACTGATCATGAAGGGAATCCATCATCCGACGAAATGAGACACAAAGGCCATTTGTTGAGCTCATTAGCAAGCATCAAACTGCCAATAGTCAGTAGTATGGGGCTGTCCATAACTGGTGGTACCCCCGAAGCACTTCAGCATGGTCAGTATATGGGAAAACTATCAGTTTCGCAATTACGGTTTCGGTCATCAAGCACAACTATCAAAAATGTCCGTTCGCAAGAAGTAAATCATTTTCTGTTATCACCTCAAATGACAGCAGTATATAAGGGGATTTCGCGATGGCTAGGTACCTGGCAAGAAATGGTTTTGTCGTTGTTAGTCTGCTGATTCAAACAGCTCACCTACCAGTTTGACACTAATAGGTTATCTTAAAAACTCAGGAACCTTATAGTCTAGATTCTATATACATTTGCTAAATTTCTACGAGAACGGATGAAGCTTAGCTGTCTTTAGCAAATTTGCCAGGTATCAGCCACCCCCAGGAGCCCCACCGAGGAGTGGCCAGTGGCAGCGAGGGCGGCAGTCATGGGGCCTGCTCCTGACGGACTGATAAAGGAAATCATGCTGAAACGATGATTTTTCTACTGGTTAATAATCACGCTTGATGAATCATGACGCTTAACAATGATCCATAATGGCAGTTGAGAATGGTCAATGATGTTTAAGAATGGTGCGAAGTGATGATCAAAATGAAGGTTCTTGAATAGCTAATGATTGTTAGTTGATGATTAATGAGGGTGAATGATGCTTGATGATACTAGATATATTGGCTCATACTCCTGGTTGATGCTGGTTGAGAATCCTACTGGATGGTGATGATGATGATGACAATTATTATTATTGCCATTACTATTACTTTTATTATGATGGTTCGTCATGATTTACAATAGCGGTGAAGAAAGGTTCACACTGGTTCTTAATGATGAAGACTGATGGAACATGGCTGACGATTGCCAACAGATGTATCTCAAAGTTACAAGCTTATATCATCTGCACAAGCATTCGATCACAATGAAATAAGATTTGTTAGCATTAGGACAATGCACCAATAAAGGTGTGAAGATGCTAGCGGGTGTCACCAACAATCGCCAACAAGCAATGCAGGTTTACCCAGGAAACATCTCACCTGGTGATTTTGAAAAGAAACCATCCAATTGGGTTTGCTTTTTTGCTCACAGTTGGTGTCTGTCCATATCCCTGTGGACGATCATTTAGCACTTAATAAGAACCATTTAACCATCAGTTAGGCATAATTCAACAATTGAATAACCATCATTCAACCGTCTTTCAACCATTGTTTCACCCTCATTTAACGATCAGTTGAGCTTCATTGAACCATCATTTAACTATTGATTAAGCATCCATATGTTTTAAACAGTTCAT
>VSDK01018551.1:117661-130161 GCA_009767595.1 Symbiodinium kawagutii | reverse complement strand
CTATCATAAAGTTCCTCACCAACATTGACAGCCCTCAAGCACCACAAACCACCATTACCATCCAACTATCACAAACCACCATCCATAATTGTCATAAAACATACAAAAAACTCAAATTTCCAACCCACCATGAACCAGCAATTAGTTTCTCTGAGCGAACACGACGAACCATTCTGAAGTGTCCATCCAAAAGCATCACCAGCCATCATCAACCATGGATGTTGCAACGCTCACCCTCCTAGCGTCCCCCCGCGTGCCTGAGGCGTTCTCTCTGGTTTCTGCTTGGCGCGGATATCGATGTAGACCTCCTCTTCTCCACTCACCTCAAGAGTGATCAGCCGTGATGGAAACCCAAGGGAACATCCCATCCAGTACCCTCTGGTAAACTAACATGGCTGGCTGGAAAAAACACCATTTTGTTAGGAGAACCCTAGGAAATCAGCTATAAATGGTGGATTTTCTATTGCCAGGTTAGTTCACCAGAGTGTAGAGCAGAATGGGAAGATTGCACATTTACAAATGCCAAGTCCCAAAACTGGCCACTTTCCCACAGAATTTGGGATCATGATATTATTGAACAGCTTGGTCAGGGATGGTTTGGAGACGCAGTACAAGGCCACAGGAGGTAACAAAATCAGGATGTCGACTTGGATTCCGCGTGAACCAGCCATGATTGTTGGTCAATGTTAGTCACTATATGGAGGTTTGTCAAAACCGGGAGCCCCCAAAATGATTGGTTTATTCCTATAAGTGGTCAATCAAGGATGATTTGGGGGGTCCCCTATTTTGAAAAACCACCATATGTCCTTATCCCTCTTCTCAGCCGTTGTTGGCCCATCACTACCCATGGTGAACCACACCCAGTTCCGCCCATCCTTGACGATCCTCTGGGTCGCAGGCATCGTGAATCTTCAAACTCAACACTTTCATCACTTCCTCGTCGCGACGAGCACCGCTCACAGCAACGCATCAAGTTGCTCTTGGTCAGCTGATTGGTTTGCTGATTGGTTAGTGGTCGATAAATGCTTGGTTGTGAATGGTTGGTTGTTGAGAAATGTTTTGTTATACATGGTTCATTTTGCTGATCTATCAATCCTCAAGTCATAGTCCCTCGGATTGATTGTGATCCATAAGAGGTATGTGATGGCTGGTATGAAATTTTTATATATTTTTCATGTCAGTGATATCATAGATTGTTGGACATCATTTACCATTGATGTGGTGATTGGCCAAGATCTTGTCAGTAGTTGTGCCTCCCACCAACCATCAACAGCAAGCCATCAACCACGAGCCATTCTCAACCAGCTTTGGCTTCCACCATCACCGCTAGCTGAACCTCCATCAATGCAGCGTTGCTTACCCCTTTTTTTGTCGCTTATTAGCCACTGTCAACGCCTATCAACCATTTTGAACCATCACCGATCAATGCAACCCGCATTACGCAGTCGCTAACAACCATCACTATAACCAATATATCCATTAGTTGACCGTCATTATAGCAGTTACTCAACCATTCTCAATTAATCAACCATCATTGACAATCATCCTCATACCATATCTCCCATATATTCCCTATTATTGATGGTGACTCTCCCCTCATCATTAGCCATGAGCCAACCAACCAACCAACCAACAAACCATCCATGGCCCATCTCCAACGTCTCGATCGTCAAGTCTCCGGGGTCGCGCTCACACCCCAAATCTCTGCCAGGGATTTGTGCAGCGCACTGGCAGACACCTGGCGACGACGTGCGCCCAGCCGAGGCAAGGGGTTGAACGATGTGAATGGTTGATGGTCAAAATGGTAAGTGTTGATGATGGTTAAGTGTTGGTGTTGACCATCAATCAGATTATTGATGGTTAGTATGGTCAAAATAATATGATTCATACTTATGTTGATGATCAAAATGCTTAGTATCTTGATAGCAAACAGAATCAATAATCATCGCTAATGATTGTTAGGGCTATGGGATATTCATGATCAGCTGATGGTTACTGTCTTGACGTGCAATAATGGTTCTAGTAGATCTATTAACGGTCAGGCACTGGTTTAAACAGTCCACCATGGACCATGGTGTAATGACCCTGGTTGTCTACTGGTAAAATTAATTGGGTTTATATACGTATATATATATATATAAATCATATAACATACTGGCTGATAACAGGTAATAATTGATCATAGTGGCTATTTAGTATTCAGGGTCAACTGATGGTTACTATATATTGATGCTTAGTAATGGTTCTATAAGGTCTAACAACGTTCAACCATGGTCAACTATGGTCAACCAGGGTTAATAATTGTAAATACAAGCATTCCAAATGGCGAGAAGGTGGGGAACCAACCCCGATCTCCGTCGTGAATGTAAGCAGTCACCAGCAGGAGGATTCACATTCAAGAAATTCATACCAATGGCCATTATGTCTATGATATAAGGTAGGCGTGTGAAGCATGTAAAGGGGAATATCTTGGGTAATTCCAATACCATATGCAGGGATATCTACTACATACATACTTATGCGCCTTGTATTGATGAATAGTTTCTGCAAATCTGAATATGTGGAATTCTACATGAGAAACTAAATATTGGGTAATTACTTCAAGTACAAGTTCAAAATGTAAATTTCAAACCCAATAAAACATCATGAAATAGCACTAAGCCTATCCCAAACAAAATGGTTGGGACATTGCCTGGCCAATTGGCTGGACCATTTCAAATGTCTTGAAATCCTTGGTGCAGGATGTATCCGAAACGATCAACCCACTTAATGAATGGCTCATGTAGGTGACTGACAGCAGCTAGGATGATGTCTGGGGTGAACACCTTTTGGTACAACTAGGGGTGATTTCCTTTGGCATGGATCGTCCGTTGACTTGTCATCAACACAACGCAGGGATCTTCCGTTCACTGTTGATGACACAACGGTGACTTGATATGCTTCTGTCCATAGAAGGGACGTATTCTCAAGTATCCCGAATGATGATAAGACACAAGAAAAAACCTCTCTTCTCCTACCTAGTGGGGCCCCCCAAATAATGAAGTAAGGTTGCACTGTAAGCAGGTAACTAGCAGCTAAGCTACAAATGACTAGTTTGTAAGTTTGTAAGCGTGAATCTAACCAACTTACAACTGGGGGGGGCACATTGTAGCTGGCGTCTAAGGGTTTGGATCCCTTCAGCTCAGGCCAAGGATAGCACAAAGGGTTGCAGGTTACCTTTCGATGGCTTCCGCATGTAGATACCCATGAAATATCCTAGGGAACAACGATGATCAGTCAAATAACAATCATGATGGTCAATCATCGATCCCTACTCTCTCATTATCAACCATGCCTTGACAACATCAACCATTATTCGTTTTCAGCCATTATTATCAGTAATCATCAAAATCAACTATATTGAAACATCAGGAACCATGATCAATAGTCATTGGCAATTAGTAGCCACAAAAAATAAACAAAAACACGAGTGACTGACCATCAAGAGTGAAAAAATATCAACCATCATTGGCGACTATACACCTCTGCTAAGAATGATTAGTACTTCTAAAACACCAGTTTCACCCTTGATTACAAACAATGAAACCATTATCAACAACTATCCATAAGAATTGTAACCATTCATAATCTGTTCATTCACTACTATCAAACCATGACTCTCAAAACGATCCCTGCCAAGCTCAACGGAAATCCCGGTGAGCCACAAGCAACGCCTTCAAGGGTGAACGCGAAAAGAGCTTCACCAACCTGAGGCTAATGGAAGACCAGCTATGGTAGGTTAAGAATGCTCAATGCAGGGGGATGGGGCAAAGCTTTGACCAGCTATGTTATCAGCTACCAGTTGGGGGTAGCTACTATCCCAGTTACTCCAAGCGTTAACCGCCCCAAGTTTGCCGGTGACTCACAGCCAGCTGCTGAAGATTTCCACAGTACTCCCTAGCAGTGTGGTCATGAACACAGGGGAGTTGTTCCCATGAAACCAAGCTGAGGAACAACACAGCCGGAACTGGCTGCTGCCAACATCATACAGCTGCTCCCCCCAACAAAAATACGTTTCAGAAGGATCACAAATTTAGACAGGCTCATAGAATGCTGATCAGAATAAACCACCATAATAGGTCTATAGTCAAGATTTAGACAGGTTGACCACAGAGCTCGAGTTACCCATGTAGGTTTACGAGTCCAGTCACCATGGGTCAACCAGGTCTGCACCGAGCCCCCAAACGGCATCTGGAAGACAGGGGCCCCCCTGGCAGGGCGAGGTTGGGAACTTTGGGATCTGAGGATTTTGGACTGCTGCTAAGGCTATGGGTCATCATTAACCAACCAATAATGGACGATAATAACCAACAATAACAGGGAAAACAATGGTTAATGACTAACAATACTAGCAATAGTAATGAAAACCAAATAAAACCAGCAATAGTAGGGGATATACCAACCAATAATGGTTATGATAACTACCAATAATAACTACCAATAATCGGGGATGATAACTACCAATAATCAATAGGGATAATGACCAACTATATGGCGAGCTGGGTCAAGCAGTTAATCAACCAATTTCATGGGGGATAATAACCAACCAAAACTATAGGGAAAACAATGGTTAGTGACAGGGGAACCAGGGGTACAGGGTGAACCGACCCACAGCCATAAGGGTTGCTGGTAAGGATTGATGGAGAAAATTGGAGAAACCTTGTCCCAGTCAGCAAATCGCCCAAGTAGTGATGAATTTTCATGTTGTTTTTCCAATAAATTTTCCCCACTTGGATGTGCAGTTGGGGATATCACATGGATAGTTTAAGGCTAGAACAGGCTCACTTACAACTTGTCACCTTATAGGCCATGCTGGATCACCGCTTACAAGCACTGGGGATGCTAACCACCTCCGACAGACTCACGCTTTGCCGACGTGACGCTGCATTAATCTGAACACCAAAACAACCAAATTACCAGCAAGTCCAGTGCCTGCCAACCATACATCGAGGATCATTCAGGTCTTGCCACCATCCACTGATCAAAGAACCACTTCAATGCTATCAGTTGGGTCCAGCCATGAACAGCCCCAACACTATCATTGAGTGCTTCCCAAGCAGCAACAGATCACAGCTGAGCTACCATAGTATTGGAGTTCCAGACCTGCGGTCCTACTCACAGCAAGTTGAATAACATTCACACAATGGTGATCTAACATGGCAATGGAAATGAACCATGTTTCAAAGAGAAACCCTAGGAAACCATTGATAGTTGACGGATTTTCCATTGCCATGTTAGTTCACCAAAGGGTAACCCTGGCTGTTCACATCCCCCTGGCTGTAGGATATTCCATTGCTATGTTAGTTGAGGGCACTCTTCAGCTCACCATCTGTGGTGGGACGGCCACGGCTTCGGCCCGCACTATGGCTACAGCTCCCCCATCGGGACTTGTTGTATCAGGGAGGCCAGATGTGGCACAGGCGAGGGAGCACACCCAGCAGCCCGGGGGCAACTTCTCACAGCTTCAGTGAGCATGGAAGGAAATCTACCAGAAGTCCCAGTTGTGAAGTTGGTTACGCTTCGCCATTTCATCTTGAAATTGACTTTTTTTGGGGGGGCCCACTGTGGGGGTGATGTTCACCAACTTACGTTCTGGAAAGAAATGAAAAACAATGAATGGCGACGTCTGACGGTTGCAGCTGGTTGCATGTTGGAGAATACTTGGTCCCCCTCCCTGAGGACCCCCTGAGGGACCTCCGCAACGAATTTTGATGGCACGGATGGATGGCCCGCCAGTGATGTGCAACTCTGGGAAGTTTCTCTGTATCCCTAGTGATCCAACAAAACATGTGCGGAAATGTCGGAGTTTGCTTCAAAAAAACATTGTCAAAACTACTTCAACGGAACAACAGCTGAAGTTCATTCAATGCTTCAACTGAGCCAGTCTTTGCTGACCCTTCCGCCCCTTGAGAAATCATGGAGTTCATCAGTGACGATTCCCTTAGGGAGATGAGGTCATGACCCTGTCACGGTTGATGAGGGCTCACATTGAGAAGGCGATGCCCATTTAGCTCCACTTCAGGGGATAACAAGTTCAGTGTCATGGCGTCAAGAATTGATATGTGGTTGATTCTATGGCGAGATATTCTGAGAGGACCATACCCTTCAGGCAAATCTAACAGAAGACGCGACACAAGACAATAGCTACCTCATATGTTGATTGGTGATCGGTACCATGTCTCAAGAAAAACCTTTTGTTGAGAGACCATGGTTCTTGTCATATCACCCAGTACCAGGTCCTTACCAGTTTTGATTGTCATGGTCATGGTCATATTCTATTCCCAGCAGTTGTTAGCTTTGTCATTCATCCAATGGTGTGAAGTGTGCCAAAAGTTGGGGGGTCTCCGGCGCAAGGCTTGCGCATGGCACAGGTATGCACAGGTGATGCCGCACATGTCCCCCAAAACCACTGCAACAACCCATCCGGAGATTCTGGCCGGAACACCCATATATCATTGACCAGTATCAACCTTGCTGTACTATTGCTCAAAATAAGAAACAATTAAGTACATTGTCCAGTTTGACCGAATATTTGCTACTAATTAAATATAATCAACCGCTATTGACTCCTTTGAACCACCATCAACTAGTATCAATATGTATCAATCAGTAGTGTTTTGTTCAGGCATGATAACTACTACATTTCTCATCATTTCTCAGTATCATTGGCGAGTACTTTATTGTCCAGGTTGATTTTTCAACTGTCCATTGCATGGTGCCTCAACAAAGTGAAACATTTGCCAACACAGGTTGGCGCCTCAGCAAAAACCGGGCATCAGCTTCAACAAATCTTTGAAACTGTTGCAAAACCGAAAAATTAAATGAGACAGAATCAAGGGGTGCCGGTCCCAAACCTCAACATTCCCAAAGCGGGACATTTGTAAGGGGGGCCGGTCCCCCAACATGTTGGAGATCTATGATGATGGTTGAATGATGGATAGATGATGGTTCGATTGTGGGTTGGTTTGATGAATCAGCTTCATCATTGTGCACCTCATTCTTGGTTGGATCCATCATTAGATATATAGATTTCGATGTATAGATTGATGTGCAAAACAACGATTCATCCCATTCATGAACCAATTAGATCCGAGTGAAAACTGATGACCCCAATTCAATTTCCAATGACCCCAAATCAATTGATATCACATATCTCTCATCAAAAGCTTATCTTCTTTGACATCATGCCACGATGAAATCAGGGCTTCCAAGTCCACAGCTACCCTGGTCTGCGACGAGACTTCATTTTCCGCGGGGCAGCGATGAGGTCAATCATCTTTCTTCTCTTGACCATCCTTGGGCACCTGATGCGACAGTGACGCCAGGGATGACTCCGAAGGTAGCCAGGTAGCCCCAGCGGAGACACACACACACTGCGCCTGGTCATGGTGTTTTGCAGTGTCCAACAATTTCTTACTACCATTTGGTTAAGACACTTCTGGTAGCTCCTGAACTCCTCCTTGAAAGGGATCTAGGGACAGCCTCGGAGCTCACTCCTTCCTAACCAGCAGCCAGCTTATATATATATATATGTGTGTGTGTGTGTGAGTCAACCCTCCAAAACATGCAGCACTCCGCAGATCTGCAGCACCCGATTGCTGCCCTGTCTGCGCCTGCACTGCCACGATCTTCCTGCGGCCATCAAGCCAAGAAGGAGCGAGTTGGCTACGACAATGATGCGTGAATGATCAACACCGATGAGTTGGTGCATAGTTTCTTAACATAGGGGACCCCCCAAATCATCCACTATTGAACATCCATGATATTTATGGCTTATAGTAATGAACCATCCATTTTGGGGGGTTCCCCATGCTGAGAAACACCCAGTTGATGGGCAATGTTGATCATAAATAATTCTTGCTAGTTGGCAATGGTTGACGAAGTGCTCAAGCTTCGTTGGTAGTGGGATGATGCGAGCTTAGATGACTTGCTGACCTCCGCTGAACCCATTGAACATGTGAATTTTGAAGGATTGCTCCCGCAATATTCCCTTACCACGGGACAACCCTGCTGTGCCACCACTTCCCCCCCTTCTGAGCAAAGTTACAACCTGAAGTTCTTCAATTATAACTGGTGCAACCATGATCTGACGGGGCATTACACCAGCTAATCACAACGAGTTCAAAGTTGTCTTACAGAGTGGTATCCCCTGGTTGTAAGTTGGTCAAACAGCCATTTCACTCCAGTTGTATCATTGTATCTACCATAGCTAGTAGTTCCTCTAGTTATAAGCTAAGTTAACCAAGTAGGAGGCCCACCTGCTACAAACAATAGGCACAACTATCCACGAGTTGGATAACAGAACTGCACCCTGCCTTGCGGGCTTCTGTCCAAGTTTTTCTCTCTTCCTGGGAGGAAAAGAGGCTTGTGATGGTGGCAGTGGATTTTCGAAAGTCTTGGTCCAATGCATTCTGGAAACAAATGCAGGTTGAGTCATTCAGTGGGATCGCAATAATGATGCCGAATTTCCACCAAGAATTGGGTACCAAATGAACCATGTAAAATCCTTACATGTATTGACTTAATCTATGATCAATAGTCACTAGAATTAACCCTCACTGATGGTGAATAACCAACGATTATATAATCAATGTTCAAAACAATCTGAAAAGAGCACCCATACATCGATGTTCAACAACCGTAAACAAGCTTCATGATGCAAGAATGGTACCAGAAGTGCTTTCGAAGATGAAAGGCGTAGACAAAAAGCCTGAAACGCATCTCATCACATAATGGTCTGTGCTGTGATGTTCACCTTCCCATAACAACTGTTTATTGTTCATGTCAATCAAGTAGAATTTTGACTGAATACTCTTTAATAAGCTGGCAAATTAGGAAACTAGCTATGCTCAATAATGATTTGTTGTCTCTCTGTCTATCAATCCATCCGTCCATCTATCAACGACCTATTTAGCTATACTAAATGGGAGAACAATAAGAAACCCGTGTTAAGGACCTGTGAACCGTAGATGTCGCCCAACGTTTGGGATGCAACGCGCACCAGTGACAAGGGGCTTCTCCACCATGCTCTGCTTCTGCTCGTGAATCACCAACCTTCAGTGCAACAGACCTATTGGAAGTCCAGGTGAAGCCTACTGTAACCGTGCAGTTGTGTAGAGCTGTGTATGTGTAAATGCATGTATATATATATATGTATATCAAGTCCACATGTTTTGTATGTATGCTGCTATGTAAACATGATTACGCATGTGAACGATCGATATATCTTCACATGTGTTAATCATACAAAAAATATACACATTAAAAAACAAACTTACTAAAACCCAACGTAGGCCATGGAAAATATCATAGAAAGTAACAATAAATCATGTTTGTTCTTTCAAACATCGAAATTGTTGTGGCTGCAATGACAAACCTTGCTCAGCTATGCTTGGCTCCCTCAGGCTATAACAGCCCCACACCATGTCTAGCTGAACCCTTCAGACAACTGTTTGTCCACGGAAAAATGGCGTACAATGTTGGTCCATGGTTGACTTATCATATCATGGTTAGATAACTATTCATATAGTTACTAATGCCTACGTTGAGATTAATCAGCAAATGATAGCGCATGTTGGCTAGTAGTGGCTAGTAATGATGCATATGATCTAATCCGAACTGTTCAATACAACACGTAGTAAATGATCATCCAGCAACAACCAATAACAACCGCTGATTGTGCAGGCAACGTCCAGCTACGTGCAGGCAAGGTCAGTTCCCAACAGCTGTTCGCTCCGGAACTATGAAGAAATTGGTCGAAGTGTTGAGATGAAATCACTGTCACTGGCTTTTGGAACACAGAAATCGGACCGGGCTTTTTACATATCTGAAACAACCAGGATTTTTGCTTGATGGCAAGGCTCATCTCCATGTAAGGCCGCCACTGAAACGCCTGTCCCGTCCTCACCTATCTCGGTGTGCCTAGCTGACTTGCCTAAAAGAAGCACCAGGAACCGCCGGCAGTGATCCGTAGATTGTTCTGCGCTTCACCGCTGGCAGAAGTACCTTCCGGTAATCCATGCCAATGAAAAATCCAATCATTCTTGATGTTTTCCAGGTGTTTCTCGTTCAAAAAAACAACGGTGTATCCATATCTATGGTGGTACTGACCATCCAAGTGTATAGCCATTTTTTGTGAAAACCAACAGTTTTGTTGGTACACCATGGCAAAATGGACACACAAAAATCACGGAAATTTCCCCTGCTGATCACCGAGGCAGATGGCATTCTGATTTCATCCCATTAATCCCATTAGAATCCCATAAATCCAATTATAATCCCACTAATCCCATTAGAATTCCATTAATCCCATTATAATCCCATCACAATCCCGTTATAAGCTGCTAATCACCCGAGGGCCATGGCCATTTCAACGCCAACGCCTTGGGCCCCGGCAGAAAGGTTTCCAGGAGCAGAGTCGCAAAGGAGCACGCAGCACCCGCAATGACCTGCGACGATGAGGATGGCGGCGGCGCAACTGAAGGAGTGAAGCCCGCGCCGCGAGACCTGGTTGGTGGGTGAAGCACCCCTACAATGAGTGGTTAATAGTGGTTAATAGATATAACTATGGTTAATAAATAACTATGGTTATAATGTAGGTATAACTATGGTTAACTATAGTTCTAATATGGTTATTGTGAGCCATTATAACCTACATTGGTTAATCTAATAGTTATAATGGCTCACAATTATCATACACTGATTGGTGGTTGAACATGGTTGAACCACCCCTATGAAAAAAAATATTGGTCAGCCAACCATTTGTTCTAATTCCTGAGAAAATAACACATGCTTCGAACCACCAACCAGTATAGGTTCAATGATCCTGGTTAACCTATTAATGGTAGCACTCCAGTTGCTCTAATTTCTATGTTTGATCAAACCTAATCTTGAATGTATTGAACTTTACTTTAAACCATACCTTTCTGGACATGGTTTTCGGAGCCACTGGTATGACATGGCAAATAGTTTGGAGATCATGTTGGAGTAACTCAAACACTTGGATAACCGCTTGGGTATCCAGGAGACACCAAGAAAACCATTGTGGATATGTTGCACTGGTTGCTATGCAGGCCGAATAATGATGGCAAAACAACGCACCAGAACCACTACTGTACTCAGCTTTACTTGCATTGCATAATATGCTCTAGGAGGTATCATTGAGCATATCAAGCAGTGGAGCATACACTAAATCAGGAGCTTATACAATGTACGTGTTGTGGCCCCCTAGTTTTGAGATGATTAAAAAGGCATTAATCAGCCATTTAAGAAACTATAACTACCATGGCTGGTAGCTACCCTGGTTAGAAGCGATGAGTTGCGGGCCGGGCCCCACCTTGTATCTCAGTTAACACTGATCAACCCGGAGTTTCGAAGGCCCAAGATGTAGCCATCAACCCTTACAGCCTTTTGGATCCAAGTGTATCATCAGAAGCTACTTGAAGCCCTGTTGTGACTGAATATTTCCTCAGAAGAAACATCTCTGGATCCTCGGAGCTTCGGCACCATCCATGCCTTGGCATTGAAGCTGTCAGGCGCCACGAAGGTTTCAACAAAGTAGTACCTGCTATGGCGGATGCTGCTTGGTACGATTACTGCGCTATGCTGGGTCATGAATTGAATCACTTGAATTACCCTAATTGGCCCGAGTTTGGGGTACGAGCTCGTTCATCGCTGGGATGACAAAACACCACTTGCAAAGGAATCAAACAACAACACGATTCAAATGAGCCCATGAATCAACAACAAAATAAGATTGTGGTTAGTCACTGATCCACACGGCGAAACATGAAACCATGTGGAAGCTCACCCTTTCATGACATTTCATGATTCGATGAAGCCATAAGGGCCATAAGTACTACTGGTTGGCTATAAGTGTTTGTTGTGCCATACCAAGATGATCAACTATCCGAGATATTGGCACAAAAATCAAAAAGTTGAAACAAAATGAAACAAACATAACTTGTTTGATAACTTTGTTTTTTCTGGTTATTTTCTGGTGTAAAAAAAACATTGTATCCAAATATCAGCCACCCCAAATCCAACCAGCAAATCCGGGTACACAATGGCTAGCCAAGGCAATGCTTTTGGCTTTAAGGTGTGGCTCAGTTCCAGTCAGCATTTTATGCCATTAGAATTATGGGAAGTGAATAACCCAGAAATGGTTGATGCGAAAATCTGCTGGAAAACCTGCTTATAGCATTTTTGATAGCCATCAATCATGCGGGTTTCCCTTAGATTCTCCTAGAAACCAAGCCAGTGAGGATAAGATGGGATACCCCAAACGATCATCTCATAACAGGATCCACTTTGGAATGTGGCTGCTGGATTTATCTGCCCGTACCGTGACGCCAACATGACATGCTGTGAGAATCTGCCAGGGCCTGGATCTGCGGGCTGTGTATCAGTCGGCAGCTGTTGATCGTGTATCTTGGGAGACCATCGACATCGGTTCACCAGAA
>VSDK01018551.1:71156-106538 GCA_009767595.1 Symbiodinium kawagutii | reverse complement strand
TTCCTGCTGGTGTTTATCCCCCTTAATCTCAATATAAACCATGGAGAAATAACAAAATCTGATTGTTGCTAATTACCCCCGACTATCAACCATCATCCCTATTGACCGTATTGATCATTGTGCACCAATTATCCACTATAAAATCATGACCGTTAGTAATACTAAACCATTTATAAACCATTGATAAACCAACAATCATCCTCATAAATCCTATACTTTAATGGTTTATCATTGCTACTGGTTGTGATTGACTAATCTTTATGATCTTTGACCTACTATAGTAAACCAAGAAACAACCACCATTTTGACCCCTCAAAAACAAGTCCTTCGCATCTTCCTTGGTCCTCACCCGCGCCAGCCCAGCTACGGCAGGGGCTGCGTTCGGCGCTGTCCCGTGAGCGGAGCCACCTCGGTGTCGCTGCGCAGAAACGTCAGATGCACCATGCAAGGATGGTTTAAGGCTTTGTAATGGTCAATAGTGGTCATAACTATCATAACCATAACTGATGAATATAGTGGGTATAGCCAATGAATGATGGTTCATGTTGACTAAAACCAATGGTTTTTGATGGTTCATTTCGACAACTCATGCATAGTGGTTATCAACTAATGAAAAGTTCTGAAGTTGGTGACTCACATTGAATAACTGATGGTTGATTGGGGAGTGGTTATGAAGCGACATAACCTGTGGCATACAGTCATTAGCCGTGACGTGACTATTAACCTGTGGCATCAAGTCGTTCGTAACCATGGTAATAGCCATTGGTAAAGATGTTCAATCTAGGTGCAACCATCAGCAAGTTGTTTCGATCAATTGCTAG
This sequence comes from Symbiodinium kawagutii, assembly GCA_009767595.1. Lineage (NCBI taxonomy): Eukaryota > Dinophyceae > Suessiales > Symbiodiniaceae > Symbiodinium > Symbiodinium kawagutii. The sequence goes on along the minus strand of VSDK01018551.1, from coordinate 105,717 downwards.
ACAAATACCCAGGTCGAGTTCTCTCGAGCAAATCCAAGCGGCAATTGCGTTGTTCTTGGGATGAACATCATCAAACCAATATCAAACCAAGAATAGACATATATAGTTCTCACTAGTTGGGTGTGCAGCTGAGTTATTACCGGGATAGACAAGTAATTAAGCATGCAAGGTGGGTGACATGACCTTATAGCCATGGCACATATGAGAAAAGCACCCGGAAAAAGCTAGTTAGATCCTTACTTGATCGTTTCTCCCAACCAGTGATGCGTCCTCTGCTGTAGATATGACTTTACGAGGCCAATGTAAGAAATACTGACAATATAAATGTGTACAAATCCCAATTGTGCAATTAAAACAACCACAAACAGTTTGGACTTACGAGCATACCAGGTGTAGATCGTTTTTAACGTTGGTTTGAATCATTGCAATGAAGTAAACGCCCGAGTTTAATAGCTGGCACCTGCTGCATGATGTTGCACCAGTGTCGGCAAATCATTCTGTGATATTCTGTGCTGTTACCCTTGTTACATACTATATAGCCTGCTATCTCCGAGTAGGAAAAAAACAATTGAAAACAATGGAAAGAAGATGATTCCGATTGTTCAGCAGGCATGGGCGCAAGCATTTTAAGGAACGCATGATTCAAATCTGACCAAGCTGTTGGCCTCCATAAAGTGGTTCCTGCCTCTACCAGCAAATCTGGTGGACAAACCAGGAAAACAGCCGGAAATTCCTATGCAATGCATCCATCCATGTCAGTTCATCTTACGGAATACGTCTGAATACTTGAATGCCAATTAAAACCAAACAAACACATATTATGTGTATTAAAAGAACTGCATGTCAACTGCTATAAGCTTCCCAAAAGGTCTCTGGTTTGTGCCCATGCAATGATTCATCCATCATGTTTGTCCTGATCTGTGCCTGGATGTAAAGTCTTATTTTAAAGAACTGAACAATAGAATTTATGCCAGAATGCTATGGATTCCTCATTTCATAGCGGAAAACATGAGGCATTCCATAGGCCTGAACCGGTCTTCCATCATCATTCCCAGCTTTGGTTTATTTCATACAGATACACAATCACGAAAGTGATCAACGACCCTTCGACAATGGCCACTACATTGTCGCTTATTGTTTTCGACAATTCGGTTTGTGCCACATAGGTCCTTTTGTTTCACCCTTCAAATTCGAAACCAGCGACCATAAGTTTTTCATGGCTGATTGATGTCCATAATCCATGAATGATCATTAACCATGCTTATTCTCGACCCTTTTAACACAGCATTTCGAACTACAATTCTTTACCCCGTCACTATTGCTCAACAATGCTACCTCTACATCCTATCGCACCACGGATTTTGCTACCACGTCACTCCATCCACCATACGCTGGTAGGCACGTTCCTGCGAAGGAAGCTCACATTCAGGTGAAAGGTCAATAGATTCTGAATGGTTAGTATTGGCTGGACATGGTCCCTGGCTGCGCGGGATACACCACTTTTATAGCCGGTTGCACTTTTAAGCATGGAGATTCTTAGCTTCCAAATTGGTTTCCAAGAGAGTAGTCATGGCTTTCCCGAGCTGGACATTTGACCCGTCATAGATCCGGTCATGAATCGGCAAATCACAATGGTAGTGATGTCTGCATCATTTGCCTTTGCGAGAAACAAACCCAATTAGCAGGCACATCTTGAATTCAAGCTCATTTGAGTTTGCATCAACAAAGTGTAGCAATACACAGAGGTACAAATCCATCGCAAAAGAATCGAGTTTCAATTCCTGGTCGATGAGAACCACCATGACTTGCGGAGTCCAGAGGTTTGTCCAAATAGGGATCCCCCTGGAATCATGGCAATAAAACCTGAACCAACTGGTTTACCCATGCCAAAAAAACATTTAAGGCATGCCAAATCACGAGCCAGCTGATGTTTTTGATTAAATTCAAGGACGAAGTCATCGGATTTGCGCACAACCTGGCAGCCCGCTTCACCATTTTCACAATCTCGGCACGGCGTAGATTGAAACGGCGCCAAAGATTGGATGCCTTGATTGACAACACCTGACTGGTTGACTGGCGTCAGTGACTTGTTCAGAATAGTCAAACTTGACTAAAAATCGTGTACACTGATAAATGATTGATGACGATTCTTCATTTGTCAACTTTGCATGACTTGGTGATAGGGGAATAACAATCCTTATGCCGCCTTGTGATGCGGATGAATAATTGATGATAAGGAAATAGCAATTGAGAGCATACAAAAGCATGATTGCAAATTGGTAGGTTTAGCTATAATGGGTTACAATCATCCTAGGGACAGTGGATGATAGACGATAATTGACGATAATCATGGTTAGTAAGTTATCTAGTAGTAGGTTTGTCGGGCAGCACCCCAGCTCATCCCCTTAACTGCAGGGGTGGAGTAGCTGCCCGCCTGTCCGCCTAGTGTTGCACCCCGGGCATTGAACCCGAGGTCCGGCAATCGAGGGACAACGCCATAGCCACTAGACCTTACCGGCCCTCTTAGTAAGTCATCTATTGCGGATGCTGGGTTATACTGTCATCGGCAAAGGGGATTGATCAGTTTGATCAAGGATCAAGAAGCTAGCGCTTGTTCATCTCAAACAAAATGTATACATATATGTTTCAAATATATAATATCTAGATAGATAGACAGATAGATAGATAGATGGATGGATGGATGGATGGATGGATAGATAGACAGATAGGTAGATAGCTAGGTAGGTATATAGATAGGCCTGTGAAGACAAATATGCTGGTAAATACATGTACATCTAATAAATTAGTGAAAGTATATAAATACACATGATAATGCTATGATATGTTATTAGCTATACACAGCTCCAAACAATGAACGCAGAGCCACCTATTGTCAAATTCACGGGGATGCGAATATCTGCCAGTGTGCGTGCATAGCTTACCCATCTCTCGACACATCACGTGCCTGTGTTAAAAAGGTGGCTTGTCGCTCTGGTGTTAGAACTTCAACTCTTGTGGTTAGATAGTAGTCACAAATGAAAAAAGAAACAAAAACATGCCAAAAACTGTAAGTGCACGGTTCCAAACAACCGTGAAGAACCATGAAATCCGAAAAACCAAGCACAATATCCGGATTTGGGTGCTTCCAAATTGACAACAGCTTCATGATTTTGGGAAGGAAACCAAACTATTGGCAATGGAAACACTCATGTCGATGACCCATTTGGACTGATCATCATCGCATCATCATTATAAACTCATCATTCAGAACTGGTGACTGGTTTCAACCCTTATTAAAAATAATCTTGTCAACCAACCAACCCACCAACGATTTGTTAATATCAGGGAAAAGAAAACTGTCAATCAAACCACCAGCCAAAGAACTATTTTGGACAATAGCCTACTCTCTGGTAAGCTAACCTTGCAAAATCTATTGGCTATATAGCTGGTCCACCTATGGCAATTGTGGTATGTTGACTTTCAGGTTAGTTTACCACTGGATAACGGGTACGCACACACACACACACACTTAACTACCCCTGAAACCACCATGTTAAGTCATCCATACATATCCTCCATAAACTATATTGCTTATAAATGGAGACTCAATCATATACTGGTCTTATTGTGGTTTGCATCCACCACTGAACAGTTGGTAGGCAAATGATGCGTAACATTGCTGATTAAACATCCATGATGATTAACAACAACGCACCTGTCTAGTAGTAACAATAGTCGAAAATACATCATTACCACTGAATAACTAGCAAAACAATGCATATTTAGCTATTTTAGCTCATGACAAAAAAAACACATCGATGATTCATTACGATGGTTCAAGAATATCATTCTCAAAGCAATATATAAGCCAACAATAAGCGGATCCAAACTACCTCTGTCACCTACACTTTTATTATGACACAACAACACCGCTATCAAGTATGTTGAATCAAGAAAGCTATTAGTTTTCTTAAGTGTTATTATGAATTGCCATTATGAATTGCATTCATTGACCTAACTATTGACTTTCTAATGACATTGCAATTCGCCAATTTTTATATTCAAAAGCTATAAGATGATCCATGCATCATCGCAGTTTGGCTTCCACGATCTCACTCAGGTCTGGGAAAGCAGAATCCAAATACCTCAGAATTCGTTCCGCGGGAAAAACATGTGGCTAATTTTGATTCCAACCAAGTTCAATGCTTACTTAAGCTACTTATGGTTAGTTGGAGTATATTCCTCTGTAATGATTCTAGCTAGATAGCTATTCATTTGGTGATTTCTGAAAATGGCGGTTTATTACTGCAAATGGTTCCGAACCAGAATGTTTTGAGTGTGTTAGAACGTGGTTAGAAAAGTTAAACTAGTCAGTGTTACAATCAATACTGATGATTGGCAAATGGAAAACATATGCACAATTGTCAGAATTCGAGGTATATTTTGCTAATATTAATTTCGCCTAATTGATCACCAATACTAAGGATGGTTGCCTTCCTCAGAAACTCCGTTTGATAGGGATACTTGAAACACACGAAACACGTTTCGTTCAGTAGTTCATTAGGGACCTTGGAGGTAACAAGGAACACAATGTAAGTGCGAATCAGTCACCAAATGCAGAAAAAAAAACATGATACGAGAAAAAAACATGGAACTAAGAATGAGGGCAATAATACTATACATCTGTCTGCAAAGGAAAACACGCAGCACACTGTAGACATAACCCACACCAAGAACATAAGTTCATCTAAAAATACATGACTAGTCCATGGCTGAAAGCCCATCCACAGGATCTGAATCGTTCCATGCTAGTCCGGCTGGTAACCAGTTGCAAACATACGGCATCCCCTATTGATGCTTGAGTTCACTGAAATCTCAGATCTCAAATGTCGAAAGGCGGGCTAGCCTCGCTGGAGAGGTGCACCACCTGGGATTCAACTTAGTAATTCCAACTTTTACCTCTTGGTCATGGGACCCATGGGACTCTCATCACCATACCATGTATGCTATGCCATGGTATGCTCCATGCCACCTAAGGGACCACCCGGTGTCACCCGAGGGCGCCAAGTGACATGTTGCCCTGTTCCTTCAGGGTGGGTTGGTCGGGACCTTTTCCACTGGGAACGGTCAACTTGTCGATCACCTGGCAGGCATTTGCAACGTATGCGTGCCAATGTGCAGGTCAGTATGCTTAAATATAGGTGGTCAACGAAAAAAGATAGCAATAAAGCGCACAATATATGTTTGTAACTTTAAATATACATATTATTATTATGCTGAATAATTTCCCCAGCCATGGAAAGCACCTAGCAAATACTGAATAATGAAGTAGTGGAATTGGGATTTCCCAACCAGCTGAATCCACCCATTAAAATTGTTTTTGGCCCCAAAGTCAACAACATTGGCCCCCAAACACAAATCATTCTCACCACGGGTAAAAAACATGATCATGTTGACCGTGTCATCATTGATCATTCTTATCACTAAGCGTCATCAAGGCACTATGAACCAGTTCGACGGTTACCCTCATTGATGGCCCCTAGCACCGTTCGCACCACGGCTGCCCCGTTGGCCTCCATGCCTTCCTTCACAATGGCAATAGGCGAGAAGCCCTGGTCGACCGTAGAGCAGTTATCCACATGATCCACTGTGAAATCAATAGTTTTCAATAGTTCTCCCGGTTATACATATGATCGAGCTTGTATTTAGCTTTCATATCATGATAGCTTGGTTGTACATATCAATCGTTTTCAATGACAATAAATAGTTCTCCTGGTTATACATATGATTGAGCTTGTATTATGATATATGATGATCATATCCATGATATTTACATGAATGATCATTCTTGTCATGTCTATCCTGCTCTCCCACCTAAAACAAATCTATCAACATACATTCCCTGCGGTGCCATCAACATACCTGGTGTATTCCCAGGTTGCAGCGCCACAGGGCTGCGTCAACTGCCAGCTTCTTGGATGCAACTTGGGAAAGGATGGACATCGTTGGACACATCGTTGGACACATCGTTGGACACATCGTTGGACACATCGTTGACACGTCAAAACTGGGAAAGGAAATGAGGCATTTCACTAGTTTGAGGCTTCTGCTTGGCTAAAACTGAGGGTGACCTGAGTACAAAACTGGTTAAATACTGCGGGTTCACAGTTGCCAATGAGTGTACAACCATTGACATGATACAGATTGACCACCATAAAAAGGACTGCTTCCTTTCGCGAATTTTGTTGTTGCTTACAGCTCTACTCTGGGTAACCATGTGCTGCCGCAGCCCAAAATTTGAGCAAATTGATTTGGTGATCATGATCAATAACCAATCATGAAGCACTAGCTGCCAATGATGGATAATTAAACTTGTCCATCGTATAATAGAATACTTCATCATGCAAGCAAATAGTCAAGAAACTATCACGGCGCTGAGAATGCTCACTTTCTCCATCTAGTCACTTTCTTCAATCATTGCAGCCTACCGATAACCCATTTGGACAAATAGCCTTGATAATTATCCCCCTGTAAGTAGAGATAGTGAGATCCCTTCTTGACCTATGGTGGTTTCTCAAAATAGGGGTAACCCCCAAATCATCCACTATTGATCCTTTATTGGTAATACACCAACCATTTGTTGGGCTCCCTATTATGAGAAACATTGCATATAAATATAAACATATATATATATATGTTTGCTCAACAAATATATATATATATATATATATATATATTTATATATAAATATGAATTTGAATATATATATATAAATAATATATATATATATATATATAAAAAAAATATATATAAATATTTGAATATACATACCACATCAGACTCTCAGCATCTGACAGCCATGCACTGGTTGCAGCTCGGCATCCCACCTGACCGTCCAAGTCCCTATTGTCCTGGCATCTGCAGCGATGGGGATCGTTGGGAATCATGGTTGATGAGGGCTGGTCATTGATGGCCAATGATTCATTGACAGTGGTCAATAAGTCAACAAGGCTTAATGGTTTATAGGTGTTGGTAATGATTCCTGCCCAATGATCGTTCATATGGGGTTAATACTGGTTGGTCTAAAGGTCAACAACGGCTGAGAGTGGTTGATTGTGAATAATGGTCCATGATGGTTTCTAATGGTGATTTGTCATGGTCGCGAAATGGCGAACAATGGCTAATTAATAAATACTAATCAGGTTTGATAGTGATTAATGGTTGGGAATGATAAAACGAGTGAGACATGATGACATTTACCACTCCGCATTGAGGGTTCATTCATGTTCATGTTTGAGGGTTTCATTATCCTTGTTGATGGCTTGACCGCGCAACATCTCGGCCGACCTTCCAACAGTCATCGCACCTGCGCACCTGCTCTGGATGGTGGTTGAACCATCCCTCTGAAACATATTTGTGCATCAACTATCTCAAATATGGGAGAACATACAGTGACTTTGGTGGTAGCCTCAACAGCGGGGGCGATCTATCTATTTTTTTGTTCTACAACCTCCTGGAACTCTAACAAATGTTTAGAACCACCAACCAAAGGACATGTCGCTACTGACTCATTCCTCATTCGACTCCGGCAGTACCACCTGTCTGAACCATCTGACAACTCACCAACAGATTTTTGTCAAGATCTGCCCAGCTGCAACCGATTCCATCCTTGTAGTTGAAAAAGATCTGGCAACTTCTCGTGTCCGGACCCCTGGGCGAACAAGTTGGACACGGATTCTCCAACTCGGGGCAATCACATAAGAAACAACGCATTGGGCAAGACTTCTGAGATAGGTAGGACGGACCTGCACCATTGGTTGCCTACCAAAACTGCTGCTCTTTCATTCAAATCAACAACTCATGGGCTGGTTCGCATGGGGCAACTGGTGCAACCAACCGAGGTCAGCATACGCGTAAGGCAGGCTGCGACGAGGTTGTTGGGGCTTAGGGCTTTCACGGATTAGAGGTTTCTACTTCCATTGTAATTGTAAGTTCAAGCACAATGTGCGAAAGCGATGACTCAGATGTTTGTTCAAGGATGTCGATCTTGGTGATAGTTGAAACGTATGAGAATGATAATACTGGAGACGCAATGATGGCAGAATCCCCCAAGCACCAGTTGTTTCTGAAGCATTGACGTATGGACAAACTCAAAGGGGGGCTGCGGTTTATGGTTAAATGGTTGCTTCTACATACCAACAGATTTGTAATGTAATAGTTTCAGGGAGCAATCATCGACCGTATAGGTTTATGTTTTGACCAAAAGGTTTATGGCTGATGGGTTTTATCGCTTTAAGTTACCTTCTGATAAAAAACATGGACCGTCTTAAAATGGTGAACACGAAAACAATTTTCCAGAGCTCGTACGTCGGGTAAAGTCAGGGTAGCTGGTATCATGGCCGATGCCTACGAACCTGCGTATTGACATTGATTTGGGATCATTGACAATCAGACTATGCTAGTATTATAAACCAGTGGTTGTTTCACTCCTATGTTCAGTTGGGGCTATAACTGGGCTATACTCGTGGTGACAAGCTCTATACAAAGTGGGTGAAGTAACCTGTTCTGCACTTACATAGCAACTGTTGCTAATCATAACCTCCCTCATATTCACTCACCCTATGAGGTTGGTGAAACTATCCGCACCTTACCATGGCTTCATGTCACGACTTACCAGCAGGAACTGTTGCCAAAAGTTGGTTTCTCTCAGAGCATTCTCATCCACCTTCCCCGGGGGACCTCATTGCGAAGCTCACGTAGCCACGCTGATTGCTTTCCTGGCGCGGTCGCGGGGAAGCATGGTCACGAGAAAAATAATGGGTGCACTATAAGGAAATGCTGGGTGGATAGCAATCATGTCTCACTTTGCTGAAAAAAATGGGGTGACTGATGCGGATCCTCTGTCAATAGTGACCAGAACTGACCAGAACAATGAACAAACAATGATGAGGATTCATGACCAACAACGATCTTCACTTCTTCACTTCGACTAGTGATATCATTGCAGTAGCAACGATGATAAATGTCAAACACATAGTATTACATAGCAACCAACAATCTTGAACGTGTAAGGGGCAAGATTGGCTGGTGGATGGGAGGATGGAGTTCGAGGAAGCGCAGGGCAGAATGATGGTACCTCCAACCGTCCAAACAGTCTCATTCGCACATCATCGATCCTCTACTTAATCCTGTGTAAATCACACCTTTCGCCAACAACGCTCAACCTGCCTCTGCCATAGCTGCAACGATCTCGATTTCACAGCAGGGTTGTTCAGTTGAATTCAATGCTGGCCGCGTTGTTGAGATGAATTGTTCCAGAATCACCAACCACCCCAGGGTCAAACCTCGACTATGCGTATCCACCGGCCATTCATTGCGCTGTGCGCACGTCCCTTGGGCTGGTCACCACCAACAGCAACCAAGGATGTTGGGGTCGGTTGCAAACATACTTCTACTAAGTAAAAACACTACTGCATCACAGCAACCATTGGGTTTTTGAGTTGGGGCCACCCACAAACATCAAAATTTTTCCAACGGATGATGCTTAGCAGCAGTGGCTCAGGATGATCACACTATTATCACACTGCTGCAAGCTGGGGAACCCACCCTGCACCACCAGCCAGACATCATTGATGACACCCATCAGCACCACGCCATGCCGCCCAAACTGCGGCCCCAAAAGGCCGGCAGGGCCTTCACAGGGTCGTCTTTGATAGGGCTGTTCCCCCACTTCGCATAGACCTGGGGTTCTCCACACAGTTTACACGTCCATACCTCTATGGCGCAGACCATATCAATACTCTATGGTAGACCGTGGTATAATGGCAATACGATTCTTGGAACTATTGTCATCCTTCAAAAGCTACAAATATGGCATATCTACATCTTTCAATGTAAACATAAACATCTATATTGAAACAATATGTATATACAGATGTATTTCAAAAACCTATATAATCAACAAATAAGTGAAACAAAAGATGCATATACATGTAAATCTAAATAAGTAAATATATATATATGGTTTTTGTTTACATATTTATATCGTGTCATTCATCAAAAACTAACTGTATATATATATATATATATATTTATATATATTAACAAATAGTCAGATCTATTTACTTATTTATTCCTTTGTTTGAATATGCACAAAATACATAATGCATACATAACAAATATAGACTTTCCCGTAACACCTGACTCCATATCACAATGATCCATCGCAAAGTCATGCCATTCATCATCAAACCGCCTGGGGCTGGTGAACAACCGGGTGCACCCCGAAACAAAAAACTATAAAGCCGTCATGCCTCATGTGCTGAGGAAAACTGAACCTCATTCCTGGAGACACCCAGGCATGAAAACCACAGAACCAACAGCTCCAGCGTCAACAAAATCAACTGCTTGGGTAGATATTCAACTGACCAAGCGGCCAATTGGCAGGCCCAAAGCGCAAATGATTCCCTGTAGTAAGCTATGTTTTTTGGAACGATTCCATCACCATCATTATCATCATCATCATCATCATCACCATCACCATCATCACCATCACCATCTCATCATCACCATAATCATCACCATCACCATTTCATCGTCACCACCACCACCAGCATCATCATCATCATCATCATCACCACCACATCATCATCATCACCACCACCACCACCACCATCATCATCATCATCATCATCATCATGATCATCACCATCTCATCATCACCATCATCATCATCATCATCATGACTATCATCACCATCATCATCATCATCATCATCATCACCATGATCGTCACCACCACCACCACCACCACCACCACCACCACCATCATCATCATCATCACCACCATCATCATCACCATCATCATCACCACCACCACCACCACCAGCATCATCATCATCATCATCATCATCATCACCATCTCATCATCACCACCATCATCATCTTCATCAACCATGATACACCACCACTACAGTAACCAGCACTAACCGTGGTCAACCACCCTGAAATCCGTCAAGCGACGGCTGGGTCAGCAGCAATGCCCACCTGAAAAATCCGACGCCGTGGCCAAGCAACAAGGGGTTGCCCGGTATGATGGACCATGGTCAGCCATGGTGAAACCATGGTAAAACCAACGATTCTTGAGCTGAAGATCCTGATCAGATTGAACAATCGCCATGGTTTAGGATTCTCAAAGAGCTGTGTTTTGTTGAACTTGTTTTTTTGAATCCTAAGCCACAGCTTTTTTATATTGAACTTATTTTGAACTTGTTTATTATGTCCAGGTTCTCGTTGAAACATCAACCACCATGAATACATATCCATTACCACGGTGATTTTGAGTTGTCACTATTTGGATTGATTATCAACAACAAAAGCAAAAGCGTATATGTTTATCAATTGCAACCATTGAAACATGTTTGTTCAACCCGTTGCTACGTTTGTATATCAACAAGCAGTCTTATTAATCAACCATTGTCTAACCTTCATTTAAGGATGGATCATCCACTACTAGCCATCATTATCATCCAACTCCAAAAAAAACACCAACCATGGAAATTTGGTGATCTTCTTCCAGCAATTTTTATGGCTTATTCTAATGATTCCGACTATTACAAACAATTTTGTGTTTATGGTTTACCACTGTGATTAAGCATCGGCTATATTGATCAACCAGTGACAATTCATCATTTACAATTCTGACCACTAATGATCATCATGATATATTCTGATTAATTGCTAGCCAATCAAACCTAACCATGACGAAAGACCATTCAAACAGTTCGTTGAGTCAATATCATTGTCCACATCCACCATGTTTGCATGATCTAGCATCTAACATGAATTAGTTAAGGTGAGTCTATATAAACTAACATGGAGATATCTTTCAGATACGACTCCATCGTTTAACCATGAACCGCTGTGATCAAGCCGTGAATACACGCGTGAACCTGGTCCTAGGCCATTAACAACCTAGTCGAACGGTTGGGGTTCACTACTACCCCTGGCAAACTTGGATGGTACCCTTGGCAGTTGCTATTCCCCTCATCTGGTTGGTTATTGTCATCTATGAATCTATGAACCATCATGGGCTGGTGATAGTGATCCATCCCCATATGATTCACTGGTTGGAGGATTCAACCCCTCTGAAACATGTGCCTGTAAATAGGGATATAATCATCTTACATATTCGGAAAACAAATGTGAAACAAACGACCCATCAATAGTTGTTTAGTCAGTATTGTTGCTTATTATCAACAACGTTATTCATTGATAATTATCAATCGACCATTACTAACCACCATTGTTGAATAACTATTGTCATTATCACTATTATCTTATTGGTATTGTCAGCCAGAACGAACCATTGAAACCACAAACCAGTTTGTGGATAGTGGGTGAAATGGTTGATGTAGTGGTTCCAATGCTTGATCCAGTAAAATGATTCAAATGGTTGATACAGTAATCATGGTTGATACTGCGAAGCATGCATGAATTGATCATACTTACCCATAGAGTTCTTTTAAAGCCGATACTACGCCGACGCCGATGTATTCATGAAACAAACAGGGTATCGCTTAATTACCCTCTGGTGATGCATGTTCCACACCATCGAGTCAGATTTCCCTCGCGTGGGTCCTGAGGAACTTATAAACTCGTTACAACCATGTGGTCAGTTTGAGCATGTGATCATTACCATGATTCGGTTTTGATTTGAACAAATCCTTAGTTGAGGCAATTGCTTTATATCTTCCAGGATGCCACAGGCCGTTTCTCTCTCAATCTAACTGTCTGTCTGTCTAGATCTCTGTCTATCTGTCAATCGATCTACTGACCTCTGTCTCTATGATGTATAGATATATATATATATATTTATTTACTTATTTATATCCATCTACTTATCTATCTTCTACCTATCTATCTGTCCGGGTTCTATCTTTCTACAAGGTGGTCCCGGCCTCAAAGGTTGGTTAAGATTGGCCAGTAAGGTATAGTTGTATCTGTATCTGCCATAACTAGCAGTGACCCTAGTTATGTTCAATGAATCCCTAACTTTTGGGGGTCCCACCTTGTAGCACAATGCATGAAAATCCTGCCATCCGTACAGAATGGTACCTCCTGATTATAAATTAGTTTGGACTAGCTACCAGCTAGTTATAGATCTTCTATTTGCCTGGTAGTTACCCGAACATGAACCGACCTAATTTTGATAACCACCACAATCAACCATTGTTCACCATCATTAACCATGGTGAACGAACCTATGTAGCTAGCTATAACCACTAGTTAGCTATAGTGATAACCACTAGTTAGCTACAGTTATAACCACTAGTTAGCTATAGTGATAACCACTGGTTAGCTATAGTTATAACCACTAGTCAGCTATAATTATAACCACTAGTCAGCTATAGTGATAACCGCTAGTCAGCTATAGTGATAACCACTAGTCAGCTATAGTGATAACCACTAGTCAGCTATAGTGATAACCACTAGTCAGCTATAGTGATAACCACTGGTTAGCTATAGTTATAACCACTAGTCAGCTATAATTATAACCACTAGTCAGCTATAGTGATAACCACTAGTCAGCTATAGTGATAACCACTAGTTAGCTTACCAAATGGTAGTAACTCTCAAGTAACGCACATAACTTTGGGATCCCGGGAACCACGACTGGTCGATCCACCTGCGCAATGAAGTCAGGAATCACCCGGTGAAACCGAGCACAGCTGTAGAAGCCGCACCTCGGTACCAGCGGCGGTGCAGTAGATGCAGTAGAGACACCATCAACGACGATCATTATATATAATTACCAAATGATCGTGCATATATGGTCACCATATACATGTATTTAAAAAAAAATATATATATATATACATGTATATATACATATATGTGTATATATATATATATATTTGTCAGTCGGTCATAGTGAATATATGAGGCTTGCATGATCAACTCCATCCACTACATCCACGATTAGCAAGAATGAATATACATCAATCGTGCAATAGCTGAAAAATATACATTGGAATTACAGTCGTTCATGACCATTCACAGGATCATTGCCAGTACTTCATGGTCCGTCGATCATTGTGAAGATGTTGCAGTCACTTGAGTTTCACAAGGAATCACAAGGAACTAACTATGATCAGTCATCAAACACTGGCCTCTGTTAGTGGGTCGTCAGAGAAGGGGTCACGTATGTGCCCCGACTACACATTCGAAGGTTGGCAGTTGATAATCTCGTTGATAACATAATTAATTGTCAAAAAACGATGTGCAGTAAACTATAGGGGTCACTGTGACAGCGTCTAAGAACCTACAACCAATCACACGCTATCCATACCCACGCACATATCCCTAAACCACCAGGGGCAAACGCTATGATCATTTTAGAAACAAAAGAAAAGGCACTAATGATGCTGGGGTATAGCTATATTCTAGTTGGAAATACCCACGTTTCTAGAAAAAAGAAGAGGTGTGTCAAAAGGTCCAAACACAGTGTACCCCGAAAAGCATTGTGGGTTCATGTTAGGATACTTTGGCGTACCAGGTGGGAAGAAACAGGGCAACCGGTGTGCAGGCAGCATAGTCATCTATAGTCTCTATTGTACATTCTCAATACCAATACACGTGTGTATATCGCATTGCAACAAGTAATGTCTATATTCAATATGTACATCATACTGTACATATGTGCACTTATATGTGAACATATCTACAGTAGTAAAAATTCAAACACTAATGTTTCTACAGAATTTCAAAGAGCGTAATTCCTGAGCATAATGTAAACAAATATGGTTTCTCCAAACCGGTGAACCCCCAGATCATCCTTTCTATCTACCAGTATCAATAGACCAACTTTTTTGGGGGGGTTCCCTATATTGAGCAACACTCATATGTTTCTTTCCATTCAAATAGATGATACTCCATAATGTATACACATATAGCCATCATTCCATTCTCAAGAATCAACTATACTTTATAGTTGCTCAACCATTATTGTTGCTTATTATCCCCTTTTTCAACCAATAAAAATATGTGTTGCTTATTATCAACCATTATTGTTGCTTATTATTGTTGCTTATTATTCCCTTTTTTTCGCCACTATCATTCCCCGTAAAGAAAACATAGTTTTGATTGGAAGGGTTCGCTTGTACAATTTTCATGGCTCTCCCCTGAGCCATATTTAGAAGCCAGTAAATCAATCACCATCAGCCATTATCAATTCTTATCAACCATTAACTAATCAACCTTTAGCCATGTAATAATCAACCATTATGATAAGTTTATCAACCGTTATCCAAAGTTTTGGATGTTTGTTAAGAAATTCTACTGGGTATAATCCCCAGTATATTGATAATAATCACCAGTAAATTGATAATAATCAACCCATTATCAATTCTTAACAAACATCCAAAACTAACAAACCATTGTTGATTATTATCAATCCCCTATTACTCATCAACCCTTCCAATGATAGCTTGAATCAACCCTTGATATAGCTATAAATCCCCTAGTTACTGTTAATCGTTTCAAGCTATAAATCCCTAAAAATCCTAAAACAAAAAAAGAAAAAACACTACAAAATCCCTAGAAATCCTGAAAACAATCCCCAAAATCCCAACAAAAACCCTACAAATCCTTATAAACCTATAAATCCCTATAAATCCTTATAAACCTCCATAAATCCCCCAAAATCCCAACTCCAAACTGGCTCTGCCGTCGCTCAGCGACTCCACCAGCTGCTTGAAGCGCTCCACGCCGTGCGGGGACCATTCGGGATGGACCTCCAAGACCACCGGCCTCGCGCCGTTCACGGAACCCACGGTGGTGACGCTGGGAACCCGCCAGTGGAGCTGGTGCTTTCGTAGGGTTGAACGGTTTTCTACGGAATTCCCTATAAAATTATTATGATATGTAGGGAATTGTAATGATTAACGGTTTTCTAGGGAATTATAATCATGGTTATCATGTTTCAAAGGGGGTAACATAGAAAATGATGGTTATCATTGGGGATAACATACTTCTAATATACTTGGTTATCATTGGGGAGAACATACTTCTTGATGGTTAGGGTTTCTGAATGGTTATGTTGTTTCATACTGGTGGTTTCTTAGTAGCTGGTGGTTTCTTAACTTGATAGCTGGTGTTTTTTAATGCTTTTAAAGTTGATTATAATGGGTAACAGTAAGGGATACCACCTGAACAAAGCTGTTGAACGGATCAACTGACAAGTATCAACTATGAAGTATCAACTATGAACCACATGGATCACGTTCACTTTTATCTGTTTGAGTTGCGCAACGATGATGTTCAGGTTTTGTTGGTGCTCGAACTAGGTGATGAATTGCGCCGTGGACGCTTTGGAGCTGATGATGAATGAGATGCTGTCCGTGGCGGTTCGTGGTGGTTGATAAGGGTTAGATGTTTGTTTTTTTGCTCAAATTATCAACAAAGGCTAGTAGCTACTCATTGAAGCCAACTAGATGATTAGTGGCTTTTGCACAAACTATCAAAATTGTCTAGTTTTTTTTATCAGTTCAATGATTAGATGATTGGCTAGTAGCTAATCATTGAAGTGGCTAATAGTAGCGAATTATCAAAGTGACAAATATTGATAAATAGTGGCTCATCATTCAAGTGGTTAATACTAGCGACTAATTTCACTGGTTATCAGTAGCTAATCATCTAAGTGGTTAATAATAACTAATAACGTACCTGAATAGTAGTAGCTCAACATTCAAGTGGTTAAAAAGTAGCTAATCGTTGAACTGATTTAAGAGTAGCTAATCATTGAAGTGGTTGATCATCATTTAACTGGTTCATATGAGCTAGTCATTTAACCGCATATTAGTAGCTAATCATTCAAGTGGTCAATGATAGCTAATCAGTTCAGAGGTTAATAGTAGCCAATCATCTAACTGGTTAATAGTACCTCATCATGAATTGTACTTTTTTTTTCGTGATGACAATGATTAGTAGCAGCTGATCATCAGAAATCAGCTGGTGCTGGTGGTTGACACTGTCAAACACGGACAAGAAACGTGAATGTGTGTTAACAGTGACTACCCTCTGGCAGACTAGCCGGGAAGGGGAAAATCCACATCCACCGTTGAGAAATGGTTTGTCGATTGAAACTGGCAATGTTTGCCTTCAGTTTTCTTCTTCACCTAAAAACTGTCGTGAGTCACGAGTCATGATGCTAATTGGTTTTCATATGATTTCATACTACTTGCTGAAACAAGGTGATAGTGCTCCTTGACTATAACCAAGGCACCGCTTAAAATCGACTTATGACGGAGCCAAAAGCGCCTCATAGGCTCCTTTCCCCTATGGAATGACCTCAAACCATGGGATGATTGCAATATCGCCATGGGACAATGTGACCAGTGGTCGCCACATGCTCACCCATTGCCACTTAGATGCTGTAGTGGGGGATATAACCATGTATCATATATAATTGTCCGGTTTAATGGTGTACCCCCAACTTACTGGTGGTTTCCCTCTAGAGTTCGTTCATGGACAACCCCCACATTATCGGATGATTCCTACGGTACCACCAGCTGGACAAACCCAGCTGGCATGGCCTCATGTCACCAGCGGGGAATCCCTCACCACCGGCTCCGTCCTTGGTGCTTCACCGGGCTTCAAGCGCACCTGGCGCTGGGGATTGGAGGCTCGGAGTGGCAAGGATTTAACGTGTGCCATGGGAAAAAACATATAGGATTTACCATGGTTGCTGTACCATGGTTTATCATTATCGTAACAAATCCCCTATAAATAGCGATGGATAAAGCATAATCATGGATTGTACAGTAATAGCTATATTGGAACTATTTTCATTATATCCATATGAGCGTTTTTCAAGCCATAGGGCACCCTCAAGAATGACTGGTTCATTCCCAATGACTACTATATGGGATGATTTGGGGATACCCCCTATTTTAAGAAACCACCATATGTTAAGAAACCACCATGTTTTAAGAAACCACCATATTATAGGATTCTCTTCGATGCTTGACCATGGTTGCTTTACCATGGTTTACCATTCCTGTGGTTTTGCCACTGTACTAAGTACTAGTTGCTTACAGAATTACATGCTATAAATGCCGGTTCCACTACCCATATTAGCTTTGTTTCCCAAAGGATAACCCGATAACCCCCACAGGAACAGCTCTAGCTCGCAATATCAACACTGATTTCAATAGAGCTGGCACCATGACGACACTTCGCCTGCAATTCCACTTCAAAGACCATCACTGCTCTGTCCTGGTGCCAGCACGACTGGAGGATTAGCAGATTTGATGTTCGCTACTCGATTCACATATCAAAAATAAATCAAATATCACAAAACATTATGAGTAATTATTGATTATAGGACCGAACCACCTCCCCTGTTAAAGCTTTCTAACAACATCTATCGGAGAACAAGGGTGTGGAGACAAGACCTGGAGAATTAGTTGTTCACGTTGATTTCTTTAACGATATTCGGTGGTATGGTTGGGTTTACTGCTTGCTGTTTAGTGTTTGGTCATCAATCCTCACCCTCAACAATTTCAACAATGATTGCCAATCGGGTAGTACATCACATGCTTGAAGAGTCACTTCCTTCCATCAAATCACAGTACCCATGTCGAATACCGGCCCCAAATCAACGGTAGGAACATCCATGGGCCCCATATCTTCCCAGGGGGTGGAGGTTGGCTTTACCCAGCTGAAAAGAAGCAATTCTGCTGGTTTCGTGTACGCAACATAGTATGGTTAGGGTAGTCCAGCAAATGCTCTTATGATTGATATTCTTGTTTGATATATGTACTATGGTATCTGGTATGCTGATGGTTTGGGGTACACGCGATTACCACGATTTATGAATACATATGAATCATATGAATATACTCATTTTACATGTTGCATGATGGGACCTGGCTGGATAACCAGATTGAAAACTGACAATTGTTTGCATCATATTGTGCCAAATCTGCGTGTGGCAGGTCAGAAAACAGTTGTGGTAGCAGTTGAGAATCAACCAAGCGGTGATCTTATTATGACAGCACCCGCACCAAAACAAGATTTGGGTAGCAATTGGTGCATATATGATTTACATGATTGTGTACGATCCACTCGCATCCCGCAAATCATCATTGGAGTGGGACAACTTGTTCTCTTGTCATGCAAATACAAGAAATACATACTCATATCATGAATATAGTCCTAAAAACAAAAGCATGAACGAACCCGGTGGTTCACAAGAGCTTTTGCCATGTCTGTAGACCTAAGAATATTTACAGCAAATGCATGTGTTTCTTTGTCCTATATTCATCATGTTACCCTTCGATAACCATCCCTCGCGTAGACCGGTCCACCCCGGCCCCATCACTTCCATGTCCTCCGCGCGGTTCGCCCGCCGCGAACGATGCTGCACGGAAACAACGAGACCTTTATTTGAGCTGGGCCAAACGCTGCAAGAACACGCAGATCAAAGATCAAAGCCGCCCTGTCCCTATGCAGTTACCCCTACGGTAGGTGCCAGAAGCACTAGGAACTGTTCACCATGGTTGGCAATGACTACCTACTAGAGGAGTAAGTGGAAGATTAGGGCCGTGTATCCCAAACAACCATGAATCAGAATTGACCTTGGTATTGGAATCTTCACATATCATGGTGGTTGCGGGTGGTTGGAGCTGTCACGTGTCATGATTGTTGGTGCAATCTATGGATTGATGGATTGTCCATGAATTTCCTCATTACCCTCTGGCAATCAAGCGTAACAATAGAACAGATCTAATATGTAACCACCTCTGTGAACCTATTATAACCTATTGCCCACCACTGGTAGCACTGACAACCACTGCATCCCCTTTGCTCACAGCCATGCTGCTGTCCTGTGATGCAGCTCTCATCTGCTCCAGTTCACTAAGAGGTTGTCCATCCTGGAATCGGATGGCATGACACAACGCACCCAACAAAAAGCAGCCCTCGGTTGAGTTGGTAGTTGCACTTACATGTTTATGTAACAAACATGCAACATCATAACTAGTGATGCTTCTTAATGGTAAAGTAATCAAGACGAATTGGGGCCTAAGCTTGCAATGTATCATAGTGATCAACTAACAACCAGGTACTTGAAAATTATTGCAAATCAACATCCTAATATTCCAACCACTATTGAAAACGAATAAGCTAGGATAACTATTTACCAATGATAAACCATCAACCACCACTAAACAGACTGTTGAAAATAATGTGGATATTTTCAAAATAGAGGTACCCCGATCTATCATTCAACATGATTCATTGATAGTAAGAAAGTAACCATAGCTTTGGGGTCCCCTATGGCTTCATAAACTGAAGAAACCGCCATATAGAAGTTGTTTAACCATGAGTATACCATGAGTCTGTTGCCTACTTGTATCCCCTATGATTAACCAGTATCAATCAATCATTATTATTAACCAGTATCATTTCACCATTATTAGAACATTAACCAAATAAAACCATTAGTTTGAGAAACCACCATGTATACTGGTTGGTGGTTTCAACCCCTATGAAAAATATTAGTCCTCCAACCAATTGTTCATAATTACTACGAGTAGGGAAAATAAAACATGTTTCAAACCACCAACCAGTATACCATAGCTTTGAGGTCCCTCATTTTGAGAACCCACCATGCTCCAGCTACCCAGCTGCTCCATGTCGCACCTCACTCAGCACTGGCACCTGCTGCGACGTGGTGAATGATGAGCGGGGGAAGCTGCTTAGCTGGTTGGAGTTGGGGTTGATGATGGTTCATGACAAGCAGTGACAAGGTGTAAACTGCTTGAAGTTGCTAGGTAAACTGGTTGATGGAATGAGCTGGCTAGTCTGTTGACGAGCTTGACATGGTCTTGATGGAGTTGAGGTGGTTGATGCCATTTTTTTCTGCGCTTAGCTGGTCAATTGGCTGAAGAATAGTGATTCATCATGCTGAAGGATTGTTGATTGCTGATGATTCATGATGGTTGACGATAATACTCCCCGGTGGTGACAACATGGCCTAATCTAAATCATGATGACAATGACGGGGCCAATATTGCTCGATGAATATGCGAATATACAAATAGAGTAACAAATGTGTGGAGAGATAAACAAAAATAAGTGAATGATTCATCAAAAAACAGCAAACACATTGACTGAGCGAATAAACACAATGCTGATGAGTATTGTCATAATTGCAATGTGGTTACAAGTCAAAAAACAATCACTGGTTGGTGGTTCAACCCCTATGAAAAATATTAGTCAACCAACCATGTGTTAATAACTACAAAGGAAAATAATAAATGTTTAAACCCATCAGCCAGGTCATCAAACGCGGACATGGCAGCTGATCTTCACAATGCAGCTGATGGTTATGTTTGATGGTGACCTGATGGCGAATGAAGGCTGGTTAATGTTTGATAACTTTGTTAATTTATGGTTCCTAGTAGTCAATTATTGATTGGATTACAAATGGGCCATTTCAAATGGATTAATTGATGGTTGATAAATGGTTGATGGTTGGTGAGTGTTGATCTTCATCTATGAAATTCTTCGAGTTTGGCCGCAAAACTGGTTCTTAGCAAGGGACTTAGGTTCAAAACGTCCCTTCTTCGGATGATGGGTTTATCCCAAAACTTTCGACGAGTGACTGCTTGACAATGTTAATGACATGGGAACCAAAAGTACCTACAGTGGTTATGTGGTAACGCATGGTTAAGAATGGGTAATAGCTGATCATATATGGGGATAACCACCAACAAACAAAGGGGATACAGTATACCGACCCTGACTGGCGAGCTGAGTCATAACCATCAAGAAAAGGGAGTTGTACTGAACCCATCCTAACATTGGTGGCGCATCTAGATCCCTTGCTATGACCCTTCACTTTGGTTTGGATATATGGTAAATCCAATCTTTTTTGGTATTTCTGAGTGTCATCTTCTAATCTTTTATGGCAAATCCATCTCCCGGATCTATCATCCAGCATGAATCTGACTGAGTGGCTGGATCCACGCGTGGTCCACCAGCAACAGCCAGGGGCTCCCAGCCGGTGCTGCGTTCACACCCCGACGCTCCCAGCAGGCCGAGCCCGGGCACCTCTCGCCGTTCCACCACTTCGGCGCCCATGAGCAGCTCGTGGATTTTCACCGGCGACTGCGCCCAGGCCCCGGTGGCGTGGTGGTTGATGGGTTGATCGTAGAGACTAAGTGGCTATGGGTCAATATGAACCAACCCGAAATTGGGATGATAAATGATGATAACCAACAATTATAAGGAAATCAATGTTTAATAGTAGGAGAACCAGGGGTACGGGGTTTTGACCCACTGATGATGATACAAATTATGAGACAAACTATGGAATTGTGATGGTTAATAGTGACATTTTGATGGGTTAATCATCCAACCCGGTTGAAGTGATGGGTTAATCCAACTTGGAGACTAATCATGGATTTGCTGGATGGATTTTTTGTTGGAATAATGCTGGTTAGGTCATGTAAAAAAGTGCATTTTCATTGAAATTTCTTGCTTAATCGGTGTATAGGTGGATGACCTTGTGCTTCATGATGGATTCATGATGGGTTGATGATTCATGACGTGCCAATGATGACTGATAGAGTTCGAAAATCATCATCCCTCGCTCGTCACCTTGCATCGGCAGGTCTTCGAAACAAGCATAGAATTTCTGATTGATTCCCCCCCTAATGGGTGCTGTCTGGACAAAAAAGCAAACAGTTTTGACTCTTTAACTCTCTAGCCATTGAAGAACGCGTAGCAACCGACACGACACATTTTCTAACCACTTCATTTATTGACTTTCAACCAAATTCAAGGACGAATATATTAACTTGGCAAATCCATCTACTCCAAACAAAACATTAAAAATCTAAGGTAGTGGCTGTAAGCCACCTACTTAACCATCCACGAGGCCCTATTAGTACTGATGAAACGCCACAGCCAAGCCACCATTCACCGTGACACAGCAAGCAGGCTCCTTGGTCAGCTTCCCGTGCTCCTCAGCCAACCTGCGCCACGCCCATGAACATGATGGATCAAAATCTTGCACTGGTGACTCCTGCCTGGTGACTGAATAGGTTACCAATTGATTTGAACAATGCATGGCTAACAATGATCAGCAATCCATTGGTCTCTTCTTTTCACGCCTTCGGCGCATCTCTGAATAATAACGCTGCGCAAGGCAACCAAGGGCCGCTGTCGTTTGACAATAAGGCAACGATTTTCTTCATCATCGAAGAGTAGCCCCGATGTGTCTGCTTGGCATCATTGAATTGGAAATTGTTGAAGCGGAAGTTGTTAAACCAACACAGGTAGGCTAGGCGGCTAGTTCAAAGAAGTTTCAGCCTTTTCAGTTGTCTCCCACCAAAGACTAGACAAGAAACCATCGACAATTTTCCAATCACCAGGAAATACACCGACCATCACTGACCCGTTTTGGACCCGGGCGCGGCTTAAGTTTTGTCATCCAGACATATTCACATTTGCTTGTAAAACCTTACAAACAAGTATGCTCTCACAGCTCTGCCACCACGCAAATCCATTGGGCACCAGGATCGCACCAATGTTCGCCATGGCCAAGTTTTTTGTGATGTTACAGCCCATAGTAAAGAAAGTAAACTCTGCGATGGACTTGACTGCCGACTTGAGAGAGTTTGGAATCCGAATCGCCCGTGCAGCATGATTCACCCACAAAAGGATTCACCATCGGCTTACTCTCCGTCTCAAGTCTCAGAGCCGAGCCGATCTATCCACCACTATATGCAACATATTCACCACCGCTACTAAGCAGCACAACGCATTTTGAAACCATTTTTAGCTAGCATTGACTGTGATTCATCCACCACTGACTAACCACTAACCACTGCACTTGCGAGATACTTCAGCTTCATTCATCATTCTTAAGCGTGACCATCCATTTCATTGCATTTTTCATCACTCGCCATCATCTAAGCATCCATTAAGAATCAACTACTCACGAGCCATATAAATACTTGTCAGGCATAGTCACATTAGACAATCATGAACTATATCTGTATCTATCATTATTAACCATACTTACCGTGTTTGACCATTAAACATTTTGAAATAAACATTATAAAAACCATGATGATGAACCACTACAAATCGTCATTAGCCATTGTTCACCAAACATCTGGTAATATTTGCAAGCCATTAGTAGCTATGATTGCAGAATCATTGCCTTTACCAACCATTCCTAAACTGTAAGGTCAGAATTTCATAAGCCAACATCCAGCTAATATCGGTTGAAAGAAACAACTAATAATCATCACACAGTTATCATGTTTTCATCCAGCCGGTAATGCACATCACCCAATAACCGTATTGCATAAACCATGATTGTTACTGCGATCCGGTTACACCACTCCTGGTAGCTCCAAATTGCTCCCCCTTTAAAAGACTATATGGGTACCCTTGGCTCCTTAGCTTCCTTCTAACGAACAGCTAGATAATTAGCTAATAGATATTATTGGCTACTATTCATTCTGAACCTAAACCATTACTAAGCAACTTCCTCTTATCACTCCATAAACTATTATTAGAGAAATTGATTAAGTTTATAAACGAATTATTTTGGTTAACATTCATCTTATCCCTTCATCAACTAGTATTACGCACAAACGCCGGGGTTTCCCCTCCGGTTGTTCCTACCAATTGAACATTGCTCGAAGAATCAGTGAGAAACACCGGCTATACGCAGTGATTTAGGTTTTTGGGTTTTAGGGTTTAGGGTTTCAGGGTTCTCTGGTTTAGGGTTTCGGGTCTAGGGTTTTAGCGTTTTAGGGTTTAGGGCTTACGGCTTCTTGATGCTCAGGGTTTCAAAACAACGGGCCTGCGCAGGGTTTTGAACAGTTGACAAGACTAACTTCTGGGCAGGTCTTGTGCATCCGGGCAAACCATGGAGTCTTGCCGTAGTGTGCCATTTTTGGCCAACATTCATCTTATCCTTTCATAAACTAATCTTAGTTCGCCATGAGTTCCCCATTCGTCCGCCATTCGTCCCACTGCACTTGCCAGCTACTTGAGCGTCATTCATCTTATCCTTTCATAAACTAGTATTTGTTCGCCATGAGTTCCCCATTCGTCCGCCATTCGTCCCACTGCACTTGCCAGCTACTTAAGCGTCATTCATCTTATCCTTTCATAAACTACCTGCCGGGGGGAAAACCGCGCGTGTAGGCGCTGACATGTTCAAAGAAAACGTCGTTTTCGCCTCAACGAAATGCACATTCTGTTTCCTGAAAAGGCTTTGATTTTCCCGGGGAAAATCAAGTGAAATTTAGAGACATGTACCATCCTCAGCAAGTCCTTTTTCAACACTTTCAGGCCACCACACGCTTCAAGCTGTGACACGCAACAAGTCATCGTGCTTGGAATTGAACCAGCGCCATTGCCACACTCTGATGCTTCGCATCACTTGATGGTTGCGCACGTTAACATGCCCTCGTGCATCGACCCTATCCTTCCCGTACACACTTTGTACCGAACGTTAACATGCCATCGTGCATCGACCCTATCCTTCCCGTACGCACTTTGTACCGAACGTTAACATGCCATCGTGCATCGACCCTATCCTTCCCGTACGCACTTTGTACCGAACGTGAAAATGTGCACGACTACACGCGCGGTTTTCCCCCCGCTAGCATAAACTAGTATTTGTTCGCCACGAGTTCCCCATTCGTCCGCCATTATTCTCCAACGCAACCTGGCGCTTGAAAAACGAATGGCGGCGCCTATAGAGTTCGTCCAGTTCACAGGCACCTGCGTCGCCGCCATCCGAAGGTCATTACTTTTGGTGAACCAAGGGGGAATAATGATTAGTAATGGTTCATGATGTGGATTAATGATGGTTAATGATGGTTAATGACGGATAATGATGGTTAATGATGGTTAAATAGTGGTGAATGATGCTTTATAAGGTGAATAACGATGGTTAATGATGGTTAATGCTGGTGGTTAATGATGGTGATTGATGGTTAAGAATGGCTATACCATTAATAATGGTTAATATCTATCATTCATTGGTGATGATGATGATCAATGATTGCTAATGATTGCCAACTGATGATCAATGATAATCATCAATGGTCAAATTCTCACGATGTTTACATATACTTAATGTCTGTTAATGATGACGATGATCAATAATACGGTCAAGAATGGTTAACTATGAATAAGAATCAAAAGCTATGCATTGATCATAATGTTTAATCATATCTGGCAATCATTATATACTGATACTTGAAGATGTTTATTTATGGAAAAGAATGTGAAGTAGTTAAGAATGGTTGATAACCAACAACACTGTACAGTAGTGACTAGAAGTGGTGACAATGGTCAAGCTAAAGAATGGCTAGTGGTTGATAAAAGTGATGAATATACCAAATACACCCTGGTGATCTAGCATGGCAATGGAAAATCCACCATTAATGGGTGATCACCCAGGGTTTTGCTCAAAAAATGGTGGATTTTTCATTGCCATGTTAGTTTACCAGAGGGTAACTCTTTGTAAGTAATCAGCAATGATGCTTAATGGACGCTAATGGTTGATGATAAGGGCGAATAAACAAAGTGTTGGAGTCGAGATGAACCAATCATGCAATGCGGCAGAGAACCACCTTGCTGGTGAATTCTAGCTGGAATTCATGGTTGATAAAGCTGCGGATCATGACCGACGGTTGAATCAGGGATATACCAGCGATATATGGTGGTTTCTCCAAACAGAGGTATCCCCAAGTCATCCAAAATTGACCATTCATAGTCATAAACCAAGTATTTTTGGGGGTTCCCTATTTTGAGAAACCCCCATATGGGTCATAACCAATCATCCAATACGGCAGGAAATGAATCCATCCCAACAGGTCGACTAGTGATTGGTCGCCCCCATTGATAACGATAGATATCCCTCCCTGCAGATCAACACGGGACTAGTACATCTGATTTGTGTCAGATTTTGAACCAAAGAAGTGCACACGTGGAATCATCACAGAATATCAAAAACATTATTCAAATACAAAGCACATACAGTAGCACAGAAAAAATATAAGCCACAAAATCTGTGTTTTTTCAAAACTATAAATATCATATCATCATCAGACCAAAAATAAGCTAATATCACTCCATCATTCAGATACACAATATGAATGATCATGCAATGTAGAATGTTATCAACCGCACATAGGCACGCATAAGTTTTGCACGAGGAAAATCTTGAGTTTCATACCTGCATCCATAGATGGTCCATGCTCCCCTTGTCACTGGTTGATGTGCTATTTTGACCATTCGTAAGGATCGTGCTAAGAACTATTCACTCTGCTTATGGCTAATGCTAAGCATAGTCCTTCTACATTATCGTCTTAACCATGGTGGTAAGTAAAAGCAATATCATCTGCCAACGTGAAATTGAATCGTTATTTTAGTTGATAGACATGATGTTTATCGATTGTTTATGATGATGTTTTATGATGTTTGTTAGTGTCACGTAGTGAACCCATATGAGTGTTTACTGAAATGGGGGACCTGAAAAATTGATGGTTATTAGTTTTTACTATGAAGGACTCATGTTCGCTGAAAACTGGGGATGCCTCTTGTAAGAAACCATTTATATTCGGGGATAATATGGGGGACCCTCCTGATCTATGGTTAGTAAATGGACGATTCGATTAGGAGGGTCCCCCATCTGAACATTCAAAGTTGCCAACGAAGTCACTGCCTCGACTCACCTCCCAGGTTGTACAAGGTGGGGCCCACCAGTTGTAAGTTGCTTATACTTATTCGCCACAAGCTAGTATCTAGTTGTCACTACCAATGGCCTAATAGTTACCCTATTTGTAATCATCTTACGATCATTATCAATCCTGATCTTAGATTGTTTATAAACCATCGAATCGCCAGCGTTTCGGGGCACCAACTACCCGTCTTAGCCATTGACAGCTGACATTGATGAACTGGTCAGCAACATCAGCCAATCATAGCAACCACCCGCAGGCACCAGCTGTATCTTTCCCCAAACAAACCTGCAAATGGAAAATTATGGAAAATTCATATACTGTGGTTACCCCAAGGCTTAAATGTTACCAGTTCCCAATTTTTTCGCAAATTCTTGAGGAAAAAACTCACTGTTCATAACCATTGGCGGCCCCCTCATCAGCCCATCGGCTTATTCACCCCTATGTTTTTCCAGCTTGGGTGCGCCAACATTGGTGAGCCCACCATAGGTCACACCTAAGAAACCTGCCTTGTTCAGCTGCTTCTTTCGCCCCAGGTGCTCGACCTGGCGGTTGGTCAATGATGATTCATAGTGGCGACTTCTTAATGATAGATACTGGTCAGTAGTGGTTCGTAGTGGCTAATTAATATTGGCAAATAGTGGGTAAAGTTAATTCTGGCCAATAGTGGTAGTGGCTCATAGTGGTTAAAGATGATCAATAATATCGACCATAGTGGTTATAGTGCTTGACCGTGTTAGATCCTGATTGACAATGATGATTAAGTAGTAATGAACATACATGGTTTTTGAATGATACTTCGGTCATTATCATAGTCATGTTGAAATGGTTGGTTAATGATGCATGTGTTTAAACATGCTTGCCAAGGTCAAGGCAGACTCCTTTGCGTATACACAGGGGCCCAAAACATCGCTGTATCGTTGGAGTGCTGCTGGTCTGCCTGGAGGCAGTCCGCAGCGTTTCGCGAATCAGTATCCAGTGGGACAGCATCTTCAGAAGGTCGGCCACGTGTGAGTCGGAGGCGATGAAATAGAAACGGGGGTTGCCAACTAAGGGTGTCAATGCAAGACTGCTCACGGCTGACACCACTGGCATTGTTTGAACGCCACTGACACTTACCTTGTCAACCAGTTACAGTTTTGAAACGGGGGAGCCCGATCTTCTTTGCATCTGCCAGGATCGACAGGGGGAGCTCTTGCATCGCTTCGCAGCGCTGGAGGTGCCAGGCGGGTGCAGCTTGATGTACTTGGTCCGTGAACTGCTGAAATGCTGTTCTATAACTGCCTGCATGTCGTAGCTCTTGCCGCTGCAGGTCTTCGTCTGCATCGGTGTTGGCTGCCGGTCGTTTTCTCGGCGGCATGTCCGTCTGGGAACACCTGCGGTACGCACGGGTGGGGCAAGACAGGGGAGGGCTGTCCAAAACTCAGAAATGCTCAGAATTTTTTCTGGGTAATTACCCCGATTTTTTTTGAAAATTTTGGGGTTTTGGATAATCAGTAGTTGCGGCAATTCTTGATGATGATTAATGGTGGGCATGTAATATATGTAATGGTTAACAACCAAAAACATGATAACGCTTCAGAATGGTTGGATCATGGATGATCACGGTTTAGAATAGTATAATATGATGGTAAATGCAGTAGCCTTGAAAATCCTTGAAATAACTGTTTCTGAGCGGGGAAGTAATTCTACATCAGGGTGAATGAAGTGGCTGACAATAATGGTTAATTTGCTTCTTTTGGTAGAGTAAAAACTCTTTGATTATTGAATGATGACAAAAAATACGAATGCTGATGCAGAATCATGGCCAAACACATGCTTTGCTTGCGGTTACACAGATGAGCAACCAACTAGACTAGCAATTAATACAAAGCAAAGAGGCGCTTAACGCCACCTCTTGGGACAAGTGGTGCATTTTGCCTCTTGAAAAAACACCCGCGCCCAACAGCATCAACGCTGAGGTTCTTGGGTATCCCTGGTGAACATCAGCGAGCGACCAGTTGGGAGGGGATAACTGGGTGCAAGTGGCACAAAACCAATCCTGTGGGGTTTTGGTTGTTGCAAAATATTTCTTTGGTGGTGGTGGCAATCCAAAGAATTTGTGGGTTGCCGTGTGTTATTTTGTCAATCAACATCCATCAACCATCATACGAATTACCACCATACGCTTTCACTAACTATGAAATTGCGCGATCTCATTGTAGTTTTTGACAACCTTTAGCCATTGATCCGAGAATCATACACAACCAAATTGAATATCAATATCAAAGACCTAATGAATCATCCGCAGACACTCCGGATGATTCATCACCACCATCACCATCAACTTTGATCTACCCTAGTAAACCATCATTACCCATCACCAGCCATGGCTTTACCCAGCCGCGACCTTCCACCGTTCCCCCGCTGGCGCTCCCAACAGTCGGAAGACAAAAACTGCCGCAGCGCATCGGGGATCGACCTGGTGGATCCATTTCCAGAATCAGGGATGTTGGAAAATTAATATCCCAGATGCTCCATGTATGGCATATTTACCTACATTTGGGCTGTTTTATAGGTACATGTAGCTAAATATACTATACATGGAGCATCTGGGTATGTACATCAATGTATTGATTGTTCAATCCTGGTTGGTGGTTTCAACCCCTATGAAAAATAGTAGTCAACCAACCATTTGTTAATATCTACTGGGAAAAATAGATAATGTTTTAAATCACCAACCAGAATCTATGTAGATTCAATCAAAGAAACAAACAAACAATTGAATAACAAAAATGAATAACAACAGTACGTACAAATGAAAATATATAAATGTATCCAACATTGTATTCATTTTGGCAATTGTTCCAATCATATTTTACATCAATGTACTCATGTTGCCAAACAAAGGAAACAATAAAAATAGCTAATTAAATAAGGCACAACAGTTCAAAAATTGGACGGCGGTTAGCCCGAGACCGACAAAGGTGATGTTATAGCAGCATCAAGTATTATCATCAGAAACTAATAGATGAAATATACTGAAGTGAAATTTGTAAATATTAATTTAAAGCACGGCTGCGCAGGAGACGTGGTTTAAAGAAAATCAAAAAATAAAAGATGACAAAGAGAAAGACCAGCAGGCGTGTCAAGATGACGTGTGGAGAGAAACCGATGAAGATGATGTGTGAAGACGCGGAGAGGAAGATAATATGTGAAATTATGAAGCAAACATTTGATTCATGATTTCATTGTAGATGTCACATTTCACCACGCTTACTAAGGAAATTCCACCAAGTTTTAACAAACATTGGTACCTTCATGGCGTGCATGTCACATGCCACACTACTTTCCCATGGAAATGTCTACAAAACCATGCTGAAAAGCTCAGTACCATAACGTCGTGGATGACACATGTTACCTTATCTCATATTTAAATTTCCTACAAAAGAAATTAAAACAGTTCGGTACCGTTAGGCTGTTAATGAGACAGATTATCTCACATTATTTAAAAAAACTACACGAGCGTATGCAAAAGAAGCTCGGCACCATCATGCATTGGATGTCACATGTTGAGTCACTTTACTATGGAATTTTCTACACAATTTGCAAACAAAAACTTGGTACCATGATGTGGGGATGTGACACACCATAGAATTGTCCGCAACAAACATGCAAAAACAAAAAAACTTACCAGACAACAACATACAGTAACAAAAAACGTACCAAACAAATACAAAGTTTTGAAATCAATGTTGCCAATCAAATACATTTCTGCAAACCAGGTTGGAACATCACGGAAAGCGCGCAACGTAAGTCTTTTTGCATTTCATGGCCCAAGAAACCACCAATCCCTCCCGGTGAGGTTCTGTCATCAGAGATCAACAAAAATACATGGCCCAAGATGGCCCCTTCATGCCCCTACATGGTCCCAACATGGGCCCTAGAGTCCCCAACATGCTGCCCAACATGGCAAGAAGCTGTCCCACAAAGAAATTGCAAAAGTGCCCACGCCCGTATACGGGCCAAACACCATCCCAACATGGCGCGAGATGGCCCCTTCATGCCCCGACATGGTCCCAACATGGCCCTAGAGTCCCCAACATGCTGCCCAACATGGCGCGAGGACAGTCGCAACACGCCCCTTTCGGCCGACAAAACTGCCCATGCGCGTGTACGGGCCAAAGACTGTCCCAACATAGCCCAACATGGCCCAAAATGGCCCCTTCATGCCCCTACATGGTCCCAACATGGGCCCTAGAGCCCCAACATGCTGTCCAACATGGCGCGAGGACAGTCGCAACACGCCCCTTTCGGCCAACAAAAAGCTGTCCCACAAACAAATTGCGAATTTGCCGTCTCGTGCAAGTAAAACATCGATTTTTGACCACGCTTAGCTGCAAATAAGATGGCCCAAACAGTTCGAATTGGCACCGTGATTCAGCAAGCGACCGGTATGGCTCAACATGGCGACTTGGTACGGGCCAAAGATTGTCTCAACATGGCCCAACATGGCCCATGCATACCCCGTATATGGGCCAAAGACTGTCCCAACATGGCCCAACATGGCCCCTTCAGGCTGCCCATAATGGTGGGAAGACAGTCGCAACACGCTCCTTTCGCCTGCCCATGCCCGTATACGGACCAAAGACTGTCCCAACATGGCCCCCAACATGGCCCCTTCATGGCCCCAGATAATCCGAATCGTCCGAAACATAGGCCCTTGATACCCCAACATGGCGCCGAATTTGGCCCGAGAACGAGCCCAACATGGCTGCAGCGAAGAAATTGCAAAATTACGTTCTCGTGCAGGTAGAACGTCCATTTCTGACCAAAAAGGCTTGCCAACATTGCCCAAGATAGCCCCGTCATGCGCCGACATGGTCCCAACATGGGCGCGATTGTCCCAACAAGGCCCATGTATACCCGTATATGGCGTATATGGGCCAAAGGCGGTCCCAACATGGCCCCTGCATACCCGTATATGGGCCAAAAACTGTCCCAACATGGCCCCTTCATACCCATATATGGGCAAGACTGTCCCAACATGGCCCCCAACATAGTCCTTTCGTGGCCCGACATAGTCCGAATGGTCCCAAACATGGGCCGTTGATACCCCAACATGGCGCCCAATTTGGCCCGAGAACGAGCTCAACATGGCTGCAGCGAAGAAATTGCAAAATTACGCTCTCGTGCAGGTAGAACGTCCATTTCTGACCAAAAAGGCTTGCCAACATTGCCCAAGATAGCCCCTTCATGCGCCGACATGGTCCCAACATAGGCGCGATTGTCCCAACAAGGCCCATGCATACCCGTATATGGACCAAAGGCGGTCCCAACATGGCTCAACATGTCCCCTGCATACCCGTATATGGGCCAAACTCTGTCCCAACATGGCCCAACATGGCCCCTTCATGGCCCGACATGGTCCGAAACATGGCCTCTTGATGCCCCAACATGGCGCCTAACTTGGCCCCGGCCACCCAACAACCACCCAACAAAAATCTTTCCCGCGAAGAAATTGCAAAATTGCGCTCTCGTGCAGGTAAAACGTCGATTTTTGACCCAAAATTTCTGCAAATCAGTCTGCCCCCCCCCCCCCCCCCCCCCCCAGCCTTCGGTAAAAACTTTCAAGCGCTCAAGCGCTTTCCGTCATCTGACAAATCTCACAACACCAAGTTTCCCCAATTCACACATCTCATATCTCACCACCAGAGCAAAAACACCAGCAAAGAAACAACACCAGGAAAGAAACAACAACAGAGCAAACACACCAGAGAAAAAAAACACACCAGAGAAAAATTACTTTACTTCGAGTGATCCCCACCATGTCATGTCATCACCGCTTGTTGACTCCACTTTTGTCTGACATTCTCTCCGACATACCTTCTGACATTCTTTCTGGCAAATCTTCTGTCATTCCTTCTGGCATACCTTTTGACATTCTTTCTGACATCCTTTCTGGCACATCTTCTGACGTTCTTTCTGACAACTTTCTACTCGGACATTCTTTCTGACATTCTTTCTGACATCTCTTCTGACATTCTTTCTGACATATCTTCTGACATTCTTTCTGACATGTCTTCTGACATATCTTCTGACATTCTCTCTGACATCCTTTCTGGCATATCTTTTGACATTCGTTCTGACATCTCTTCTGACATGTCTTCTGACATGTCTTCTGACATATCTTCTGACATTCTTTCTGACATACCTTCTGACATTCTTTCTGACATCCTTTCTGGCATATCTTTTGACATTCGTTCTGACATCTCTTCTGACATGTCTTCTGACATGTCTTCTGACATATCTTCTGACATTCTCTCTGACATATCTTCTGACATTCTTTCTGACATCTCTTCTGACATTCTTTCTGGCAAATCTTTTGACATTCTCTCTGACATATCTTCTGGCATTCTTTCTGAGATATCTTCTCCCTGACATTCTCCCTGGCATTCTTTCTGGCATATCTTTTGACATTCTCTCTGACATTCTTTCTGACATCTCTTCTGACATTCTTTCTGACATATCTTCTGACATTCTCTCTGACATTCTTTCTGACATCTCTTCTGACATTCTTTCTACCATATCTTCTGACATTCTCTCTGACATTCTTTCTGGCATATCTTTTGACATTCTCTCTGACATATCTTCTGACATTCTTTCTGACATATCTTTTGCCATTCTCTCTGACATTCTTTCTGACATCTCTTCTGACATTCTTTCTGACATATCTTCTGACATCTTTGAGGTCCGGCAGCAGACACTCGGCGTGCCTGGTCGTCGTTGAGGTCCGGC
>VSDK01018551.1:17153-70783 GCA_009767595.1 Symbiodinium kawagutii | reverse complement strand
GAGGAGGAGGAGGAGGAGGAGGAGGAGGAGGAGGAGGAGGAGGAGAAGTCAACTCTGATAAAATCTAACAACCCTCACCTGACAGGTGGGGAAAAACACACCAGAGCAAAAAAACACACCAGAGCCAAAAAAAATCAGAGAAAAGACACCAGAGCAAAAGCACCAGAGCTACAATACCTGAGCAAAAACATCAGAGCAGAAACACCAAAGCAAAACGCCAAAGCAGAAACACCAAAGCAAAAACACCAAAGAAAAAACACCAGAGAAAAAACAGCATAAAGGAACACGTCGTGAACACATTTTGATAAACAAAAAACGGCAGCCAGCCCCTGCCCCCCCAAACAAATAAAAAACAAACTATCAACCAACTAACCAACAGAAACAAATGGTACATCCACAAAACCGGCATTGCACATATATGTCCATCTCCCATCTTCCCCCGTGAATCACCCGTTGATCGCACTTTGGACAATCTTTAGCACACAAAGATGCATCGGACCTTTCTGAGAGATGTGTGAGTCATATCAATCCGTGCGATATTTCCGTTGGATTTCCCCTTACCAAGCTGTTTAAGCCGCCACTGCCGCGCGGCTGCACTCAGCCAAAGTGACACAAAAACTTGACTGGGCATGGCGAGGTCTACAGCGGCGACCGGTGAGGACTGACCCTGGGATGTCCAAGTGCTGCTAGACCTGTGTGGTCCTCGATTGATTCCATGACCCTAAGGCTGGCCAGAATCACGGTCAATCCCATCTTTCGGCCAAATGATGTATCTGTGGCTATGTCTACAACACTACGCATTCTTACAGGGATATAATTTGCATCGTAGTCTTCAAGACTGGTCAAAGTGTTTTCTTCTGCAATGTTGTATGTGATGTTGCGTAATGTTAGCGGCTATCAATGCTGGTGAAGCACCATGGTCTTGGAGTTATATATGGCTGGTTCAACCATCGCAGACGATGCGGCTGATCCAACTTTGTTTGATCAAGCTGGATGAGGTCATCCATGATTAATCTGACCGTGATCATCCAAGTTTGTTGTATGTATATTATGGGAATAAATGGCTCATGTTTGTAATAAAGTCTTCGTCGGTAAAGTAAACATCGTTTCAGTTCGCCATATTTTGCTGATGTTTCAAGGAAATTCAGGAGGTCACTGGAATACAAACCACTCACTGGGACACAGGTTTTTTTTTAAAGGTCAGCTGTTTCTTGGAGGCTGCTAGTGATTTCTGAGCAAGTGAAACTTGAAGCTGGAGCCATCGCGGACTTGATTCATCCAGCCGAACTCACACTATTATATAATTAAGTATCAATGAGGCGTCACTCTACCATCACAGAGAAAACGTCAGTTCTCCACATAGTAGCTGTCATTCAGAGTTCATTGTTGTCATCTGACTTATTGACCAGGATTTGCTGTGCAAAATGAAAAAAGAAACTACATGAAATCCCGGGATAATTGGTTGTCAAAACAAGGCTTTCCCACGTCGATTTTGCCATCAACCAACCCAGTGATCATTTGCTGGTGAAATCATGGCGCTGGCGAACTTCCTCTTTTGAAACTAGTCACAATTGATGATATTCAAGCAGGCTGACTTCAAACAAAGCCAAAAGATGTGAAAACGAGATGTTTGGCAATACACGCGGGGAAAAAATGTTCGAAACCACAATCAGATTTGATTTGTTGTGCTGGTATCGATTATTTCGGTTGGTATCTACGTGTACCTTCTATTTTGACACACTGAACTCTGTTGCTTGGTAAGGTTCCAACGAGATATTGCAACAAAAAACGCACATCCAAGCGGCATTGAGGCATACCGTTAATGACTTGCCGCTCTGAAGCCTAGGTCAGCGTTACAAATCCTCAGCGAGGCATATGGATATGTACTATGTGGGCCCCTAACTATGTCTAGCGTAGTGTATAGGTCACTTGGGGAAGTTAAACTACCAGGTATATGGGTTTTTAACATCTTCTAACCCAACTTTTAACTAGTGGGGCCCACACGTATAATCTGAGGTGGATTAATCTGGCAAGGGAAAACATGATGATTTGCCAGCTGTCCAGAGATCATGTACCGGACGGTAATTATACTAAGTTTTGGGGGACTAGCTATATATGGTGAGAGCTAAACCAACTTAGAACTGGTGGGGGCCCACATTTTATCCCGAAAAAAAGGGATATAATCAACCACCAGCCAACAAAGGCCATCACGCCAAGGTGTGTAGTCCTGGCATGTACCAACAAATGACAGCAATGATGGATCTGATCAACAGCCCGCAAACACACACAAGTGAACCCCACTGGTATACCTCCTACTTCAGCAATAAGACCAATATACAAAACGATGATTGTACCAAGACTCAAAGGCCCAAAGGCTATCAAGACATGACAGCCTCGATTGGCCTGTTGATCATATTCGTCAGTCTAAAGTGATACAACCCTCCTTTTGTGCATCCCCACTATCAATTGAAACTTTCCCAAACAATAGAACGTTTGGCCTAATTTGCACAGCGATTACCACAAACCTATGGTACAAAACAGAGACAAAACCAGCACATTGAAAGTATGACAAAAAAACAAAAGGTGTGCAATTACACCCGGGCTTTCAGCCGGCTTGCATCAGCATTTGCATGGATGCATATACGTGAGTATGTGGGAAAATAATCTCGTATACATACTGATGGATGCATATCCATGAGTATGTGAGTATATGTCCACATGTATCAACTACATGTGCAAAACAAGAGGTTGTTGTCAAAACATTAAAAAAAAAGGCAGGCACTTCAACATAACTTGGTGTAGAAGCAGAAACAAACAACCAACCAACCAACCAACCAACCAACCAACCAACCAACCAAGCAACCAACCAACCAACCAACCAACCAACCAACCAACCAAGTTGCCTACCTAGCT
Source organism: Symbiodinium kawagutii (assembly GCA_009767595.1). Taxonomy (NCBI): domain Eukaryota; class Dinophyceae; order Suessiales; family Symbiodiniaceae; genus Symbiodinium; species Symbiodinium kawagutii. The sequence goes on along the minus strand of VSDK01018551.1, from coordinate 67,870 downwards.
ACCAAGTTGCCTACCTAGCTACCAACTGTGGTTGTGAAGCACTGCCCAAAGCTACACCTTTTCCAATGTCCAAGGGCTGCTCGCCATCTCTGCCACCGAGAAAACTAGGCTACGAATAGCCATGGTGCGCTGGACTGAACGATGGTGAACATGATGGGATTTTTATCAGAGACAACATCCAGTGTTTTTTGTCAATAATGGTTTATGATGATAAAAGTTCATGATGATATGATAAAATCATGATAATGGTTTATGATTATATCCAGTTATGGTTCATGATGATGATCATGGTTTATGTTGGTTTCTAATGGTTAATCATAGTTTATGATGGTTATAGCAGTGTTCACAATGGCTCCAGGTTTGTAATTAATCAATGGCTAATGATAAATGTAAAATGGAGACAACATACAGGATGGTCATCCAGTTGGTCGACAGTGAATAACATTCATCATGAATCCAATTGAGGAATTCATAAGCTCAAAAAGTACAACAAAGGTTGAGTCCTATGTTAGTGCAGAATCTCAGATACATGCATCCAGGAGTGCAAATTTTGCATGTGTGAGTGAGTGTGCGAGTACATATGTGTATATAGATAAAGACCAAGTACTTCCAAACATTGTAAGTGTCGAACCTTTGAAATCTCACAGTACTGGTCACATTCTGGATCATGCCCTGTGGTCACTGAAGATGAGTGAGGTGCAACTGGGTGCCCAATCGAAGCTGATGCTACGATCATTCAATCTCCTCGATTGGTCTTCAGATATCACATGATATTACAACTAATCTAACCACCATAGTCATGATCAATACTTTACTGGACTGGAATCAATGATGACATACTTTGGCGGTTCTATGAAGTATACTACAACTATTGATATAAATATTGGAAACTCATATATTCTTTTACCAGGATAGCCAACATTGACGCAACTCATCAGCCTTGGCACGGAGTTTAGACAGCAACGACTCGACTGGAAATTGGTGATTCAGGGGAGCAGCCAGGGGTACAGGGCATTGACACAGCCACAGCCACATGACAACCCTGCAGTCCGGCGATGTCAATGGCAAGACGAGTGACAGGACCGAGTAACCCCTGTAGAGTGTTCCCGCAAACATGGTCCAATTTGAAGCGTACGATCACATGTGTGGATATATGGCTGTTTCTCAAAATAGGGGTACCCCCAAATCATCCATTATTAACCATTTGTAGTAATAAACCAGCCATTTTGGGCTACCCCCGAGAAACCACCAGATGGATATGGATGTCCCGTCACACCAAGCGGTTAAGCATTCGCTCACTTTCTGCATCGGCACCTGAGGGTTCATCAGCCGCGCTGCCTTTTCAGTGAGCGATGCACAAGCGCTATCAAGGGCGCACAACAGGTACCGCAAGTTCTTTGGTTGACCATACAGTATATAATCTAATTATGGAATATATGATTAAACAAATCACTTCATAATCTGATGAGTGTATATTTCAACTATTGAGTATGTAATACATATAAATCATACTTCATAATCTTCACACATACAATTTATAAGTATCAGAGTATATAATCAGAATACTGGTGGACAATGATGCCTGCTACTGGTTGATAATGAAATCGGTGCCCAGAACCCAGCATCAAGCTGCAAAATGCAACATCTCATCAAACATTCAATCACCAATCAGGAGGCATACTCACTGACTGGTAACCTCGATTATCAATCGCCAGTTGGTCATTAAAGGCTCATGATTGATCAAGGTTAATTATTACCTGTCATAAACTCATCATAGGCAACGCAATAGATGCTGCAGACCACCTACGCTGCGACCATCCCTACTCTTCGGCTCTATCCGCAACCATGATGTTCCTGCAGCTGACAGCCCTAGACGACCCTGTCACAACGTCCATGCGAGCTACGCTACGTCGTCTGCGCAGTAGATGAGCCCGGGCAATCCCAAGTCGTCGTGGAAGTGGTGGTGGATGACCGGAGGGATTTTAGCAATCAGGAAATTAATGAGGATCAATGGCTATGGCTATCTCCATGGTATCAAATGGTGATCAATATTTATCAATGATGATAAATGGCTACCACCATGATCCAAGGTGATCAAAGATGATCAATGGTTACATCCATGGCGATGGCTAAATCTCCATCAGGGCATGCCTGCATTTTGTCAGAAATGATACGGCTTTGGGTCAAAACCCTGTACCCCTGGTTCCCCCATCATTAAGCATGGCTTTCCCTATAGTTTTGTTGGTTATTATCCACCATCATTGTTGGTTAATATTGACCCATAGCCCATAGCTATACAGATTAAACATGCAGGAAAAAGATGGCAAAAACAGCAGTTTTGTTGCTGGGTGGCCCGGGCTCTGAACTTTGTACAATGGGTGCGACTGCTGCCAGCGCGTAGGAGGAAGGCACCATCAACACCATCCCTGCCATGTATGGGAATCCACCCCGCATTTCTGTTGGACATGTTTTTGTATTGTTTGAACGGTTGGTATTGAGCATATCATCCACACATGAAATATGATGGCCTGACGCCTACCCCTATTCACAAGTCATCACAGTTGTTTCTCCACTCACGAGAAGCCCTTGAACTAATCGATCTGATTGCTGATTCCCCCAAAACAACACAGTCCGTTGGCACAGTGCCACACCCACAAAACTAGCAGATTCATAATTTCCCTTTTAAAAAACTTCCATTCATATTAAAAAGAAACCATAGGCTAAGCATCCCCATTGAAACGTACAGCCCTAAGCATCCCCAAGAGTAGCAGTTTCCCTGTGCTGCAGCCCCAAGAGTAGCAGTTTCCCAATGGAAAGGTGCCAGTTTTGGTTAGCGCCATGGCAGGTGCCGCGACGGCCGACGCGGCCGGCAGCTTAGGAAAGGGTCACATCGACAGGTTGAACTCTCTCTGGAGCAGTTTCAGTAGTCCTGCGAGCACCGAAACAGTTGTGACCCCGAGATTTTTTGAGAAGTTAGACAACTTTGCGGTTAAGGGTTTCACATGGAAATATCATTTGAATTATTAACCCCCGTAGTTTAGCCAAACTTAATGGTCCTGAAGGGGATTATGATGGATAATAATGGGGGATGACCAGGAACAATGATGGTTAAACAACTACTTTATGCGGGTTTCTTAGGCCATGAATGGAACCCCAAAGTTATCAATGGTTTATTCATAAAAATGGTTCAAGGATGATAAGTGGGGGGTCACCGATTTTGAAAAACCACCCATTTGAGAAGTTACTCAACCACAGGCCAAACATTCGCGAATGACTTCTGAATTGTCAATCAATATCCAATTGGTGGTTATAAGCTATAACCCTTATCTGAAATATATTTGTAAACCAAGCAACTTTTTGTAAATACTATACGGTGAAAACAAACATGTTTGACACCACCAACAAGTTACACACATCCCAAGTGATAAGTGAACATGGCAGTCACACAACTTGTGGGCGGCTGAGCACAACACTTCTGTAGAATCCAGTGATGATTCATTGCATCAGAAAAATATCCTGCTGCAGTTGCTGTGGCTCACCAAGAATCACTTCACTTGGTGCAGTCGTGGATATCTGGGAATCTGGTGATCGAAATTTGTGCTAGAAATATTTGCTACAGATTTACATGGTCGGGACCGATCTTTGTAATTCACACTCCTTATGCTTGAGGGTCGTTCCAGCTGTTCACATCGACCAGTTCCTAGTCGAACTGGGATGCGAACTGCTACCCCTTTTTGGATGGTGAATATTGACCCATCCCCATCCCCGCAGCTGGTATAGTAGATCTATCCATTCTCCCCTATTCTTATTGGATATCAAAATATATTACATCCAAGAATATTGACCATGAGCCAGCTAATCAACCATTGATTGTTGGTTAACATCCCCTAGGGGACAATCGATAGATATTATAATCCCCTGTAATCAACCATTAACCAGCTCGCCTATCCATGGGTTGACGGCTTGACCCATCCCCATAGGGGTCTTTCTCGAAACAGGGTGCTCCGAAGTCATCCAAGACTAGTCCTTAATTTATAGTATCAAACCAACCATTTCGGCGGGGTTCCCTGTGGCTTGAGGAACCACCATATGGCAGCTCTTTCAGCATTTTTGGCGGGTTATCCCCTATCATTCACCATTCTATACCATTATATTCCCTCTAACACCATCAAGAGACCTCCATATGAACCTTTTCGATCACGTCCCATCCCCCGGCGGTCCAAACAGCCGAGTGGTCGTCCGTAAGGTCGCAGGTTTCGATTTTCCCATCCACATCTGAGGTGCAGTGCCATGGCCAGGGTCTGTCCCCAAGCCAGCCCACGCATGGGTTAATAGTGAGACCAGCTTGCGAGGTACCCCCAAGAAAAACGTTATCTTCAATGATAGGAAATCATCGACTCTATAGGTGTGCCAGCATTTGACTGGACTTGAGAGGAGACTTTTGTGCAATAGAAATCAATCATACTCCGCAAAGCGAAGAACAGGCTGCAAATGGTGAGGCGCAAGAGGTGATGTGCATCGTCACTGCTTCTCCCATTCCGACCTCTTGGGACCATAGCACTAAAGCGGGTAAGGATCAGCGAAACCTCCCAGAGATTTCCCCATGGAATCCGCGGTTCACCATGGCATTTCCCGCAGGAGAAACCAGACTTACTTACACTTCGTGGTATGGCCCGGCTGTGGGTAGGTACACTGGCTGGCTATCCAGGGTTGGTTCACCCTGTCTCTTCGATGTTTGGCAAGCGTGAACCAACTGCCAACCATCCAGGGGTATGAGATTGTCGTACCCCTATGGCTGGCTGGTTTCCCCCTTACCAATGGCTATGAACTTGGATGTTTAGTAGAATAGGTACCACCATGTATGGAAACAACTTATATATAACATTATATAACCACTGGCCAACCGGCAGCAGCCATTGACGCACATAGCAGTCTTCTCCCCCAAATGGACGCACAGTGTTTACAATCCATCTTCTCTTGGTCCCTGGTGGTGAGGCGTCTGAGTCTCCCGTCCAACTTTGGGTTTCTCCTCGTCCTCCTCTTCCTGAACTGTGGAGAACAAACTTGCGGCCGCAAGGATTTCGTGCTACTGCTGCTGCATTCTGACCGGACGGGCTATGAAGAATTAGATTTAAGTTTACAGAAAGATTTGGTTGGCTTCTATAAGTGATAACAAATCCTCCAGGTATGGGATGGAAATAAAAAAAATTCGACTGAAATCACCCGCAAGACATGGTATGTTCAACGAAGTGAAGTGCCCTCAAAAGCTTGGGGGTTCTAGACGAGCATTTTTGGGTGCGAATTACGATCCAAGGGAAAACCGCCAAAATCATCGTTGTGGGAACGAACTGTGGGGCATGAATCTTGGCCGGAAATGGACCCCTGAAGCACCACCTGCACAACCAACAGGGGGTTACACTCAAAGTCCAGTTGTGTGGAAATATCAATGCTGAAAACCGCCAGTTGGTGATTTGAGGCGAAGCCAGGGAATGCCAGCGAAGGTATGCTTTGCCGCTTGGATGTCACATTTGTCTTTGTTGCGACCTCGCTGTTAGGTGATGTTGAATTCAGGACCACATTAGGTCCAGAGTGAAACACTTCAAAATGCATGAATCTTCGAAATAACCCCGAAATTATGCTCATTGTTCTTCCTTTGAAGAATAAGAAAACTAGCCAAGAACAGGGTTTACTGTTCTTCTTCAATCTCTTCGAGTTGCCCTTCTCGAAGTCTTTGAATTTTGGAGTCAAATTTTCCAAGATGCATCCAGAAATGGCTTGGTTGTCCTGGTATGACTGACTCATCTGCCAATCTCAATGAAGTGTGTCTGGCACACAAATATCTTCGCGATTCACCTGGCATGCGAAAATATGTGGGACGGCGGAAGTAGCAGCGCTCCCGCTGATCTGGCGGCGGAAGATTGCTGACCGTGCTGAACATCCTTTCAAGCCGATCCCAATCCGAAGGGCGGATGAATCTTCTTAGAGTCGGCATGCCGGACTCAATGTTGGATACTGCTGACTTCCGTGCAAAATAAAGATGTGCTTGTTCAATATCCAGAAGACCTGTCACGTCACTGACTAGTAGAGCAACTTCAATCAAATCGTCACAGGGCACCACGATCTCCGGCAAGCTGCTCCTACTTGTGCTTCTTTCTAGCAGTTGAGTCTGTGGCTGGTGAATCCTTTCGGGGGCAGAATTTGGGGGAGCCTCAGGAGGGGCAGTCTGCAACTGCTCCAATGGATCTTCCTTCATGGCTAGCAAGCAGTAGTCGCTGGCAGCGCCAAAACGTGGCAAAGCTGTGCAAAAAAGATCCATCGAGACTGGGCCTCTTGCGCCCTGCAGAGACACCCTCACACCACGTGGCATGCTAGAGTCTGCATCCGTAGCCTCCAAAAACTTCGAAAACTTCTGACGACTTTCAGAGTCCTGGAAAAAATCCAAGAAATTGCTATTGCTGAACTTCTTGCTTGACTTCAAAACGCGTTCCAAACAACTCGCATCATCGACGATGGTCATGGTGCGACGGTCCAAAATCAGGTCACCATCGCAAACACCTCGTAAAACTTGTTGGAACCCGCGCATTAACGATGTAACCTCACCAGAGTCCAGTTTTGCGGCGATGCTGCAGTGGATGCTGAGAACAACGAAAGCTAGTACTCCGCCGACAATCAAATACGAAATGATTTGCATCAAAATGAGGTAGGGTGTCATCTTGGCAAAGCCAATTAAACACCATCGAGAATACATCAACATTGCTGACTGACACACAAAGAAAGGCATGATCACTTTGAAATCGATCATTCCAATGCTGGCAGTGATTGTGCCTACAGTAGCGATCCTCTCAGACGCGTCAAATATTGCCAGATCGCTTTCATGTGCAAGTCCAATGACGAAGAGAGTATGAATAAAAATCAAGGCGGCTTCAAACAAACGAAAGCGTGTATGTGTTTTCACCATGTCAGGCGCAAAGAACATCCAGGCGTAGATGAGCAAGCTTGCAAAACATTGGCAGAATGCAGAGAGAGAAGGGTCTCGAAAAAACTTCCAAGCTTCACCTAAACAAAAGAGTAATGCCAGGTGAACTGTCAGTGCAGCCATATTATTTATCATCTTGCACCGAGCAACAAACAACGCTTCATTGAAGCGCACCTGGAAATCAGGGGGCCGATCTGCGCTGGGAACCTTCTCTGTTAAGAGTTCCCATGCATTCAAAGCAGCATGGAACTGTGTCTTGTTTGCCTGTACATGGACTGACAGAAGAAGCACAACTGCTGTAAACAGCAATGCAATGCCAAGGGCAGTCCACACTTCATCATCTGGAGTCCACATGGTAGCCCAGCGCAGCTAAGCAATTACATCCAGCACTGACATTGACCCGAAATGCCCTGGATGCTATGTGATATGATAATGCTGGTACGTTGATGCCTTGATATGGAGTCGTTGCCAAGATTGATTGGCACCATCAGGCAAGGATGTAGAACCAACAATCCTGGAAGCATAGCAAGACCTTGAAGTGTTCATAAGTGTACCCCCAACAAGTGGTGACTACTTACTTAACCTCATCGTTCTTGAGATGCCCTAGACTACCATCAGGGGGTGTCCCAAACCGTCAAATGAACGCAAGTAGGAAACCCAAAGGTTTTGAGACACATCATTGTTGGACATGTCAGTTCATTAACATCAAATGGGTGAAACAACCACCATCAACCACCGATAGCTGCAGGATGTTGGAGGCAATGATCACTCCTCGAAACATTGCAAGTCACCAGTTGGGCGAAGCCACCAGTATCTCTAGCGCTGGTTGGGAACTGGTATTATCTGTGCATGTGGCTTGATCATCCAAAAAAGGTAATATAGATTGAAGCCAATGATCAATTATCAAATGATCAACCATTATTGGGTGTAATTACTCTATTTCTATTGGGTACTATGTAGATATCATACTATTCTATAGGTCATGACATATGGTACCCAATGTCATGGTGATCCGCGTCCAAAAGGTAGCATGATCTACAATGTTTGGCCGATTGATATTGGAAGGCCCTAACTTGCACATGATTTGTTGTGATATGTCTCACATCTCCAAGAAATACGTTAGGCATGAAGGAAGGAAAGCCAACATAGGTCAATGTAGATCAACGTTGTGAGCTCGTTGGCACCACAGCTTAAGCATGTCATCCATCTGGTTTCCCAATCTCACAAACTGGGTATCCTTCGGAGCTGCAAAGGATGCGCAAAAAATCGACAAAAGAAAGGTGGTCATTACAGTTCATTACAATTGTCTTCATCAACACGGTATGACAGTTCCGGTCCTGCTGCTAGCCAGCGTACCTTCACTTCGATGCACAATATGCTCAGTTGGTACAGTACCTTATTTTGCAAATTTCTGATTGCCAGTAGAAGCTGCAGAAATTACAAGCTCCTTCCCTCCTGACCACCAGGTAGTTTCGGTCTTTGACACTGTCCAAATGATAAGTCAGTCACACTGCATTTTTTGGGGAGTCAACAGCTATCCAGCTTTTGAAGGCATAGTGAGACCCCCAAAATAGTCGTTTTTCAAGATTCTATCAAATGATCTACACCTACCATTTTTGCACTGAAGAATATACAGCCAACCATTGAGATCACCATATACCCTTCCGCAATCAAATCTGGTTGGTGGTTGAACCACCCCTATTAAAAATATCATTCAACCAACCATTTACTAATGATTACTAGGGAAAATAATCAAAATGTTTGAAACCACCAGCCAGAAATTCATTGAAAAGACATGATCCAAAAAGGATCCGTTGCGCCGGTGGCGACTCCTTACCCCATCAATGGCACACCAAACGCCAAGCTCGTGGGGCCGCCCCGGTTCTCAGGCCTTCTTCTCATACTTCACAGCCGAATCGTCCTGCGCCCCCGGGACGAATTGCCCAGCATCATACAGGGGTTGGCAAATGGATGATCCTTAGGGACTATTCCCATAATGGCTGGGTGATGTCCAATTGAGACATTTGTTGGTAAATACCCCATGTTATGGACATTGAAGCATTAGGATGACCAACCCCTGTATGATAATGGGATATTAATGGGATAAAGCTGATGTTCAATGGGACATTTCCATTTGGTTGATGTTCACCGAACTGGATGACCGTTAGGGACTATTCCTATAATGTTTGGGTGATGTCCGGTTCAAACATGTCATGAGCCCTGTCATACCTGTAGAAATGAGAAACGCTCTTGGTGTGATGATAATCAGAATAGTGCTGCATGACACTACCAGAATAGCAATGATGTTGATTGACAATACTCATGAATAATGCTGTTCTGACTCATGATCCGGGCACATTTCACAACTGTTTTTTCACAACAAAAAAAGATTAGATCATCATCCCCAAGTCTGGTTGAACAACTGAAAGGATTGAAATGTTTGAAAGGAAAGCACCAACCAGTATTACATTAGTAGATTGAGCAGTTGTCGCAATAGCATCAGTCGCCCACCAGCGACTGGTGATTGACCATCTGTGGCTGATGAGGTTTCTTGGTTTACGCAATGCTTGTATAGTGCATAACTGGTGGATTACAAAAACACACAATGCTTCTGAGAAAGTATAGATGTATAACTGTAGAATGTAAGATATACGGTTGCAGCGCAGTGAAGATTTAACCGGGTCTTCTGAATAGCAACAACAGCCACCCAAAAGAAAGAAATGAACCTGCACCAGTCACAAGGCACGAGCCAGGGTCATACATCAAAGTAAAGTTGTCCCCAATCTGACTCTGTCTCGGAGGGGTGAGGACGCTTCGTCACCTGTCTGGGGTTGGGGCGGTCCCCTACCCATCGCATTCATCTTGTTGCACCCGCACTTGACATCCCTGTCTACATTGGACTGCAAGCGCTCTCCCCAGAGCACGGCCAGGCTGCTCCAGCAAGGTAGCTGCTTGTACCCGCCCGGCAATGCACAGAGTATCCACAAGAACGGGATGCCTCAATGCGTCGGTGCGTCCTTACGGGGGCTGCTTGGCCTGACCATCAGATTTTTGTTGCCCCCTGGCCCTATAGTAATTGTTAAACTATAATTTACTGTTGGTTATCATTGATCATCCCTATTAATCACTAAATCCCAATTAGTGTCGGTTAATATTGACCCATAGCCATAGCTGGTATATCCATGTATATCCCCAATTATTGTTGGATATTGTTGCTTGTTGTCTCCTATTATCAACCATTAATTGTTGTTTAATATTAATACTCAAATACATCATTAACCTTTGTTTTCCCTGTTATTGTTGGTTATTGTCCCCTATGAAATTGGTGGATTAATGTTGACCTATAGCCAGATCAGCATGGTCCGTGTCTGTCATCCGTCCTCGAGGTTCGAAGCAACGCCCAGGCGTTTTCGGTCAACACCTGAGAGCACAACCGGACGCCTTTAAGGGCCACAGCCAGGTGTACAGCTGCTGGGACGCCCCCACACGTTAGAAGTTGGTGAAGCCATTGAACAAAGGGTTGACTCAAGGGTTGACTCCTGTTAATCATGCTTAACAATGGTTGGTAATGGTTGAATAAGGCTAACAATGGTCAATAATGGGATGGTAAACTCTGGTCTGGTCATGCTTCACAGTGGCTAAGAATGATGAATGATGGATAGTTAATGGATAGTTAAAGCTTAACTCTGGTTGATCATGCTTGAGAGTGGTTCATACTCAATCATAATAATTAGTTGATGGTTGCTTAATGATTAGATTGTTACAATATGGCTATCCTAACTCATATATGCGTACCATGACTATTGCCAAAGTGCACTAACCTGAGTAAGCTTACAGGGCGGGCTTCTCCTTGTCCTTGTAGCGGGGGATGCCAGAGCTACAACAGCGAGGTCAAGCTGAAGCTAATGCTGATGGTTAGCTGGTAACGAAGTCAGCAGCAAAACCGACCATGGAAACATGATGGTCTATGTGTTGCTGCAATTGTTACATGATTTTGAACGGAATATGTTCACTTCCCTGATTTGAGAATGGATGAACTTGACAACAACAGGTACTAAGCTTATTATGTACGTATGTACGTAACAACCATCCAAAAACGAGTTGCAGATGTAGGTCTTGTTGGCTAAACCTGGTTAAGCCAACAGTTGATCATCACAGCTAAACCAACCATACTTTGGTGCTGAACAAATGATCCAACGGTTGGTTAGTTAAACCCCAAGCCCACTGTGGTGCACCTTTCTGAAATCCCTGGCCCACCCTGGGGCGATTGGTGGGTTCTCCAATAGAAATGACCAGCTGTGGGTTCGACTTGGTCCTTTGTCAAAAACCTTTGTAACCTTGCAGGGCAACCTCTGGGGTACCTATCATTCCCATGTCAAGATGGAACATCTCCACCTGTGATTGTGTCCAAATATCCCGTGGGATGCAGGATTGCCAAACCGAGATATTTTTGTCAACCTCATGCTTCCAGTCACTATTATAGTAGGTAACCAACCCTTGCAAGTAGTAACCAGCTGGTTACCTGCTAGAATGGCAACTGGAAGCATAGGCATAGGGAAAGCTGATGGCAGGTGACATGGGGGGGTGCCACCTACATATGTTTGACTCGCAAGAAGCGTCAACTGGTGATTTCCCAAACGCAGCAGCCGCGTACCACCAGAAGTCGAATCCACTTCGTCAAGAAATGGTGGTGGATATGATAAGGACATAATGCTTGTAGATACTTCACTGGGAAGGAAGAAAAGAAACCGACCACATCCAAACATCGGTCTGGCTCAAAAAGTGTACCATCAGCTTAGCTACAGTAAAAATGCTACCGATCACAAACAAATGTGTCCATATGGTCACTCCTCTGCATGAATCCAACAGCATCACGTGGTCACAATATTCATAAACACATTCTTAATCAATACTAGTTGCAATATCACATTCATTGTGTCGTGACACACATCATGCATAAACACATCACACAACTTTGGTCACACAAAAAAAGCACCATCATCACTGAACCAAATACCTGGCCTCGATCTGTTGGTTTCTCAAGTCATAGGGTTACCCCCAATTATCATCCTTTATCAACCATTTCAATCTAATAAGGAACCAACCATAATCATCCTGTATATGAACCATTCATAATTAGCCATAAACCAGCCACAACTTTGGGGTTCCCAAACTGACTTGAGAGGTCCCACCACATCCGGATTTCCAACCCCCCTTGTGCACTGGCGCACCCATGAGCATCAAGGTGTGTAGCTCGCGGTAGCGCAATTCCAAGGTCCTGGTGCAAGCAGTCAACGCCACCCGGAGACGTGTTGCGAAGTGCATGGAATGAGCCACTACCAACCGGTATGGAATGGTTAAGTTGGTTTCTCTTGGTACCTTTGCTAAAGTCTAACTTTTCGTGGCTATATGATAAATCAATCATATCCCAACAGCCAAAAAACTAAGAGTCAATCATGATTTCTGTTCCAAGAGAAGCCACCTTTACTCAGAATCATCAAAATTGAAAGTTAATAGTAAATGATTGCAAATGATTCACCAACAGTGGTTCATGAGCCACTAGTAAGCCAACCAGTATGGATTCATTAACATAGTAAGCTTTCATGATGGTTTCAGTTCTAACAAAAGCCACATTTAACCAGAATCAGATACAGTAATCATGAAAGTTGTCGTTCATAGTGGCTCATAATGGTTCATGGCCGATGGTTGAAGAATAATATTGGTCATAGCCGTTCCTAGTGGCTAAGTAAAGTCATGGCAATGTTTGGTGAGTCGACCTGGTTGAGACGTGCAATCTACACATGCTCAAAGGGGGTGCCAGGTGGCGTTGGAACCAGGGGACTCGATAACGGATCGTGCCGTGGGAACACGGGGGCCAACCACTATCAAAATTGGATCAACAATGTACACATACGTGTTTCTCAAAGTAAGGGTACCCCCAGATATATCATCTACTAAGTTTCTATTTATATATATATATATATAACATTATATAACGATAGTTTCTATATGTTTCTATCAACTAGAATTGCATAACTACAGTTTCTATCTGTAGTAATAAACCATCCATAGCTTGGGGGAAGCCTATGGTTTTCACATGTGTTTACCGCTGCTAGTGGTAGGCCACTGCACTAGACGGGGTAACATGTGATCTTCGCCGTCCGCCACTGGTTGATGACTGAGATGAGTGGCAATCAACAGGTAACCATCATGCAGCTAACATCTCAACAACTCTTCACCATGGTTGCACGTGGCCTAACCATGAATAGATCATCTCTATGACTCTAATTTACATATGTATATTTATTTATTTATTTGTATCAATGTATCAATAGATGAACAAATACATTTACTTATCATTATTTATCTATTCATTTATCATATATCAATTCAATGTAATTGAATCATTGTATATTTCTAAGCATGACCATTCTTAATTAAGCACGATTATATAGCCATTTTGAAAAACTATGGTGAAACATCCTCAAGCATAGTTAACCATGAAACATCATTCACAGTTCTTGACCATCCTTAACCCTCACTGCACAACTGTTAAACATTCTCAATCATCAATTACACATGTTTAAACATCAATTACTGGAGTGTAGGCGTTCATGGTTCACCAGCGATCTGTATCGACCAAGCTGATCAATCTTCTGAACTGTTCACCATGAGCGCTCGTCAAAGATTTGTGACCACGTCAGAGTTCAAACTAACATGGTTATGTCCATTCCAAGTGATTGTCGGGTGGTAGGAATTGTTAAGATGAACAACCAGTTGGTAAACTAGTATACCCATCGTACCTATCATGAATCACTGCCTACAACTAGTTGTCAACAAAGTCTACGTACTATGTAGAGTAGTTGGGAGTTCTATCACTCATACTTCAACATAGCTAAACTATACCTATCATACAGTATTATGTAGCTCATTTGTATATATATATATATATATAAAAACATAAATAAAAATATGATTCTACGGTTGATTCTGCAAGCCTGAGGACAAACAAACATATAAATACTATAGTTTCCTATCATACTGTATGCGGGTGTTTCTCAAAATAGGGGTACCCCTAATCATCTAATACTAGGCATTTATAGTAATAAACCAACCATTTGTGGGGGTCCCCCATTTTGAGAAACCACCACTGTATGTGGGTTGTACCTATCATCGTTGGTGCCACCCAGGAGATGAATCGCCTCCCAGGCCCCCCTGCACCCCACATTTTTCGCCGCCATCGGCGCGCGCGCTTCCGGGCGCTCCACGGTGCCATTGCAACCGCGATCGGCGCGTCGTTGCAGGCCCTCGCCCCCAAGGATTGGTGGTTCAGCCCATGAAACTCCAGGCATGGCTATGGGTCAAGCAGTTAACCAACCAACCAACCAATGGTTAATGAACAGCTGATTAGTGGTTAATAGTAGGGGATGATAACTACCAATAGTAGGGGATATACCAGCTATATATGGCGAGCTGGGTCAAGCAGTTAACCAACCAAGTTTATGGCTTATAATGACCAACCAAATCATAAGGAAAACGAGCTGGTTAATGATAGGGGAACCTGGGGTACACTGCCATATGGCAGCCAGGTGTTTCTCAAGACAGTTTGGGGACCCCAAAGCTATGGATGGTTTATTCAGTGATTAATATGGAGTGATAACTGGGGGTATCCCCTTTTTGAAGAAACCACTCAAAGCTCCATATTTATCCATATTTCATGGTACGAGTAAATCGGTAAGGCAAACGTGATTGATTCACGTGGATTTGCCAACAGTATAACAATAAAATGATGATGTGATGAACGATAGTACTATAGAATGCTAAAAAAAATAGACAAAGTTTGTTGTTTCACAGATGCACAAACCTTTTTACTTTTCACAACAAGAAAGTGTTTGTCAGCTTCAACCGAACCCTAAACCCTAAATGAAATACACTCTGATTATCATTGCTTAAAGTTTGCAATGACTAACTCGTTCCGAAGAGTGAAGTTCCGCGAAGCGCCAACTGTGAACAGTGAAACAAGAATCAGCAGCGACCAACACTTACATCCAATATTTAGTATTATCACTTCGCGATCTGGTTGGGATCGCTGAGCCATTGTGCCCACTTACATTCAGTAACATACAGTACTGGCCGGTGGTTTCAACGCCAAACTGAAGAATATAAGTTGACCAAATTCAACCCACCCACGTTCCCAAATACTGCAGTAAAAACAAGTGTTAAAACCACCAAGTAGTAGTTGTCTAATTAACCATGTTTGTTCGTTTTCATCCCTTATCATTAACCACTATAATATGAACCATTACGAATTGATGGTTGTACCGTCAGATCCCCTAAAAAACAAACTATGATTCTTGGTGATCCCCCACTCAATCATTGCTTCGTACCATCTGCGCAACTGCGGTATGTGAGGCCTCCCACCACACATCTTATCACCGCATCTTTTAGTCCCACCATACTCCATGCATGGTATACCTACACGTCCCTATGGAATGACCCATCTTTACTGTAGTATCTGGAAATTTCCGGGATCTATACAAGGTAGATTGTCTATGGCCAGGTCAGTTTTCCAGTGGTCACTTCTTTGGAAGTGGAAGGAATATCGACAAATTGGACTGATGTACGTTGGTTAACATATGTTAACATCACCGTCCAACATTTTATGTGTCACCTAGACAAGGGCTGAACAATGAGCAACCAAGGGTGCACTCATGTGGTCGACCAACAACACCATTGAGTGTCACTTTGACACAGGTCTAGTGATGTCTCATTTTCTCTGAGCACAGGTCCAAACCACCAAGGGATGATTCAGGCCACTAAACCACCTGCCTCTCTCCCTCGGACCTCCAGTTCAGCAAAGACATCATGTCATTTTCAAGTGATCGAGTTGGGTGTAGCCATAGATAAATGGTGGTACTCCCAATGGTGGTACCCCCTATGGTGGTACCCCAAAGCATCCCAAAATGATCCTTATTAATAGAGTCACCAACCAGTTCAAGGCTACATCATTCATGGATAAACTCCGTTGAATCAGTTTCCACTAGAGCAAATGCATGGGTGACTACATTGTGTGCACAGGGGCTACATGACGGTCCAAGCTGAACCAGGGTGCTGTACACAACGCTCTGCGGCGTCGTGTTGCAAACCAACAGTGCTGCCAGGGCCAGGAAATCCAGTGATCGACACAGCTGGGTCTTCCTAGCAATGACTACGTTGGAGAACCAAGGGGAACCCTTACCAAGGGATGAGAAGCCAATGGTTATTAATAAGGTTTCCAAGCCACGGGTTATTATTGTTTTTATTAATGGTTATTAGTGGTTATCATTCTTTATTACCGGGATGAGAAGCAACTAAAGGTCATCAAAAGCCAATAATGAACGGTTGCCTTGTCGGTGTGTTTTACGTACCAACTACAGCTGAATGAATACCAGCCATGAGCATCGACCAGCATTTTTCTGAAATGGTTCAATCCTTCAATGTGCCGATTGTCATCCAACATTGAACCTTGAAAAGCATGCAATGCCAAAAGATGCTGTTGTTCTCACTGGTCAAGAGTGTTCCCACTTCATGGCTTACTATCAAGCTTGCAAGCGCACTTTAACAACCAAGACGCGCTTCATTTCACTGCATATCCATGAATCCAAATAAATCATCAAAAAATCCATGCAAACTATTCATTTGTGCAAACATGTGTCCGGAATGAAATTTCCATGCCATACGAGACCCTGCAACGAGCTCGGGCCGTGTCACAGTCCTGCTGGCTGTGCGCTAGTACGGTGCCCTGTAATCCAGTATCGTCTATATCCCAGTCATTGTATTTTGCAACATCTCTTGGCCAAGCAGCCATTGCGTAACTTACCATTGTACTCACAGTGATTTCCAAGCAAACAAACCATTGGATGATGTCCAAGCAGCTTAGCCTATGATTTATTCACAGCAATCCACGTTGTCACCTGGTCCCAGCCACTTTCGACGCTCAGCAGGCTCTGTTGACTGATTCAACATGGTTATTCAATCACAACGGATTTGAAAACAAATGAATATCCACAAAATGTTTGTCTTTCATGGTGGTTCAGTCTACATCTTTTTATGTATATATATATATATTATAAATATATATATATATTTATACAGATGCAATCAGATGTAGATATACGTCCCATGGGCAACGTCCCCAGGTATCCATTGTTCTGAACGGGTTCTCCATTGGTGCTGAGCTCATGGTCACCGCGGGGATACTGGAGCAGCCCCCATCGCCACCAGAAAGATGCTGGTTCACCATGGTTACTGGTACGGTACACCCTGGTGATCAATATCAACCCTGGTGAACTAGGGATGATGGCTGTGAATGCCCTCTGGTAAACTAACATGGAAGCTCAAAATCACCATTTTTAAAGGTAAAACAAAGATTATACATGGTGGATTTTCGACTTCCAGGGCACCAGAGTGTGGATCTCGGTGACTCTTGGTGGCTAAAAAGACATTTCCAGCGCTTGTTCTTGGCTGGAACCCAAATACAACTACTTTGATGTGCATCCCCAGCGTTTGCTGACCTTGGTTTTAGGGTGATAACCCATTTGAGAGGGTTTATTACCATGGTTGTACTGCAGGGAACTAGACCCAACACTGTACCAACCAGATCCCGAGCCCCAAAGTCCAGCACAGCCTTTGGGTGAAGAGAAAACATGTATTTACGTCATATTATCATTATACCAAAATAAATTGACCATCTTAATTGGCGCTATAGGCCATAACCCATCGTATCAGCTTATTTCGGTGAACTATTTAGGTGAACTATCAGGTGGAATATAGCCCAAATGGTACTAAATAGTGAACTATAAGCCCCTGATTGTTGGTTATTCTCAGCTTCTTTAGGTGGATTCTCACCATTATAGGTGGATAATAGCCCCTATCTGCCCCTCTTAACATGGCTAACATCGCCCAGGTTTTTCCCAGTTGGGTCGCGGATTTTTCATCAACAGCCTCCGGCTCCGGGCCGAATTCGGTGCTGTGAACCTGGACGGACCGGACGTGCGTCGCAAGGCTGATAAACATCCTGGTTTCTTTTTGGGGTTTTGTCGGGTTTATAGCCAGTAATAGCGGTTGGTAGTAGGGATAATAAGCAACAGTCAGGGTATGTGCCAAGCCATAGCGTAAGCAATGAGCCCCAACAAAACTAATGGAAACCATTGGTTGACTGGGGGTACCAGTATGGCTTGGCACATACCCAATTGATACTGGGATTTGAGCTGACTTGGATGATAAGCGATGAAAACCCACAGCTATATAGCCTAGCTATTGACCACTACTGGAATGTGCTCTTGGATTGGAGAGTTTGTTTCCAAGAATTCTGGGAGTGACTTCTACCAGGGCCCTTCTGATTGCTGGAGACCCCCCACTGGGTCCACACTGCGTGTACCACTATCAACTGTTTTCAGTAGGTATTTCTTATTGTTACACAATTGATAGTGCTAAAGTTGAACAGTTAAACAGTTAAACAGTTTTCTCATTAATAAAAAGTTATATGCGTTTTGTTGCCTATGGTTGCTGATAAGCAATCTTAGATGTTAATTCACCATCCATCACTCAACTACTAGAATTTGAATGAAATTTGTTTGCATGGTAAAGGACGAGTGTGTAAATACACTACTAAGCATATACGCATATGTAAACATACATATTACGAACAACATGAATATATTACTCACATTTACTCACACATGTGTGATATATAAATATCAAGCAAATATCTCTATATAAATATCTATATATTCCAATATATATTAACATCATATAAATATATGCATATATCTAAATATACCCCAGCTGCCAAGAGGCACGATCACAAGTCAAGCAACTATCCCTGATGTCACAACTATTTTTGCTGGTTTTCCAGCATTCAGCCGCCGATTGGTATTAAAAGGAATCTTGTATAACTTAAGCATACCCATACGAATGTAGCGCATTTCTTGTTTGTTTAGACTATGGCATCCTGAAGATCACCAATGAAATAATGAATCTATCATGGTAAGAAAACAGTTGGCAGTTACTGTTTCGACCGTCTTGATGACGAACGGAATCCATGAAGCCGCTGACCAACTCACCACAGATCTTGCAGCGAAGGAAGGCGCGTGCCTTCAGCTTTCTAGCAGAGTCCGAAAGCCACCATCATGGTAGCTCATCTCGCGCAAGCCTGGGGACCACACGGGACGAGGTGTCGATGCGCAGCGCCGAGTCATAACTTTGATAGCTCGACTCATGATCATGTGTTTGCGGCTTAAAACCCCCCAAGAATCATAGATGAATAGTACATAATGACTTTGAGATATGACGGTGGAACACTTTGAAATCACCAACCACTTACACGTTGGGATAGGCGACCATTCATCCTCATATTCATCATCCACCAGCACAAAGCACAAGGATAGTTCACGTAACCCTTTTGACCACGTCAACCAGCGGGCACCCAAGGAAGGACTTTGGCAGAAGCGAGTCAAACAAGCAGCAAGACGGGTGGCCACCAGTTCTATCCCACCCAAGCTGTTGCTTGTCTTCCTGGTATTGTTATCGCCACATCACCATTATGAGTGCTCCCCAGAAACCCCAACACTTGGTGGTTGCGCATACACACAAAAGAGATTATTGGGTTGCTAGCGACCACAACAAACAAAGTCATCCCGAGTTTGATATCACTTGGTGAGCTTCACTACGAGCAGCAGCGCAGAAGACCACAACAGTTACAATCGTATGTTCCACCAACCCGGAAGCAGTCAGAGGCAATGCATACTTTTGAGTTTCAGTGTGTGTGTGTGTGCGTGGGGCACAGACCCAAAAAATATTGCACCAGGTCATATTTATTGTTTTTGGATCCTTAGCTCAAGCAACTCGAAAAAGAGAATGGATCATCGGTGCTGGAAGCAGCTGCAGTTCTTGGTTGCCGTTCGGGTGTGCAGCGGCCCGCTCAGGAGGGAGATGGTTTCTCCAGCCATAGGGGACCCCCAAAGCTATGGTTGGTTTATCACATAACTGGGTACCAATGGTCATTAACATGGGGACATGGGGATACTAAGGAATAATAAGGGATATGCCAACTATAATCATTGGTTTATTGCTATCAGTTATTGATGAACTGGATGATGGCCGGGGTTCCTGCTGTGAATTGAGCAACCAGCATATTTGTTTGCCAACTCACACTTTTGGTTGGCAAGAATCGATCAAGATGCAACCGCCACAGCAACATCAACAAAACTCCACGATTGATGATTAATCAAATGATTAACAATTGATGACTGTTGATTGAATATGACCCATGAATCATGTTGACAATCACCGTCAGAAGCCACCTTTAACCATCACTGACAGTCAGCCAATCAATGCTTAATTAACCATCCATTAACGATGATAAACAGAATCATGAACCCCCAAAGTTAATGATTTTGCCATCATTAACCATCATTAAGCTCATTGACAATCATCAATTAACCTCATTGACCATCATTAACCATCATGGACCAGGTCTTGATCACCAGCCGTATCCCCACCAGCCACTGGGAAGCCCAACAGGCTTGGAAGTCGTCCGCCGATTTGAAGGGGTGAAACCTGAGCGCTGGGCAAGGACAGCGAGCCCCATCCAAAGAAGCTGCCATGATGGTGAAAATCGTGGCTAACATCCGAGGTTTAAAACAAGCCACCATGATGGTTAATAGAGTGGCTAATATCCGAGGTTTATAAGGGATAATGGCTAACAAGCGGTTCAACCGGTTCATGATCATAAATGACCAATATTTACTCAATAAGTTGATGAGACCGGTTGATGAAGAACCATCCTCGAGGTCGATAACTCATTGGTTGATCAAAACGGAGATTATGGTGACCAAGGTATGGGCCCCACGCAACAAAGGTGATCCGAGACGTTCTATCCGACCTGTAGCCCTACCCTGCAACGGTTATCCAACATACGCCAACCCGGTTGTCCTTGTCAAACCCTAGGATCCAGTTATGAATCATAACCCAACTGTTTACTCAAATGATCCCTAGTCTTAACAGCTAGTTCGACCCTTGTTGGATCGTAGACCCCTTAGTTATCCCCTAGAGTTGTACCCTATAGTTATATACCACATGTGAATTCATTGCACCCAACTGACTTGATGCTCACAACCTACTGTGGTAGTCTTTTGGATCAAAAAGGATTGGTTCGCTCACCTGTATCATTCAGCCGGGCTTGGGAGATTGCATAGCCATCCCCGGTGGGGAGATCCTGTCATCCTGTCATCCTGTTTGTGCTGTGCTGGAAGTGTGTGAGAGAACAGGCTACCCGCACCACATCTTATCCAGCAAAACCCAGCTGTTGTACTGTTCCCCACCCCCAGCTGTTTGAACAAAGCCGTCAGCCGAAAGAAAAAAACAGTTCTGCAGCTGCGCAACGCCACTGTGGTGGTGTCCCGACAAGACCTGGCGCTGCAAATGGATGGTGATAAGCATTAAGTGACAAGCGCATCAGCAGTTCACCATGAGTTTGCCATATTTAGAGTACCAACTTGAGATGAAAATGCTTAAGTTCACCTGTTATCCACGGTTAAACTACCAACTTCGCAAGAACATGTTGGAGTTCACCACCTCACGATGATTAACCGTGCTTCCATATAAATTCCAAAAACGTTTTCGTAGTTTAAGTTTCATCTACGCAAAGAAGTCAACAAACAATATATAAATATTTGCAACTCCCCAAGCTCCCAGTGCGGAGAATGCATGCAAAACACGTCGCTCATTCTCTGGGACGGCCAACACATTGAACAAACAACGGACAAGAAAAGGTGGCAGGTGAAGCCGGCCACCGGAAACTCGAATGACAAGCAAGTGGCTGAGTGACCAGATGATAGCCATGGTTTCAGTGATTGTTAAGGATGCTGGCCAGTCAATGGCTGAGCAATGATCACCATGAGGCTCGCTATCCTAAGCAATTCCTAGCATGCAAAACAGTTCGTATGGGACCCCAATGGAACCATGATAGGTATGCGCCAATAGTGGTACCTCCAAAACCAATGGTTTCCTGGTAAAATGATCACTTTTTGGTGGGTTGTTGGCAGGCCCTTATTGTCTATAGTCTATAGGTGAGACCATGATACTTCGTACCCATGGACTGGCTTTTTTAGTGGTCAGTGTCTACATGTCACATCAAACGCAAGAAAACTGCACGCTGAAGGACAGGTTAGTAGACATAGTCAGTAAAGTCCCAGGGAACTTGCTTCTATGCGGATGAACAATAGTCAACCCACAGAAATCACCGTGTAGCTCTGCGCATATCATGGGTCACAGTTACTCAGACTTGAGAATTCGCCCACCATGCTCATACTTCTAGACTTTTTGCCTCCAAAAGTTCACGCATGTCTTTCTTTAAAAATCACATTATACTGCAATATGACCACAACTGAAAGAGACACTCAACTAGGAGACCGTCTAAGCTGTACAATTGGTTTTGATTTATGATTATAAGTTATATGCACTGGCTAGTGATATCAACCCGTGTGTATAACCGTGCTGGTTAACCATATCATGCTGACAAACCATGTTTTTAGCACCATCTTCATGGCTACAGCAACCGAGATTTGCAACAGTTGAATTGGGCGCAAGCAAATGCACGGCCAGGCGTCAGTGAAAAGCCCGCAACGGTGGGTTGAGAATGGTCAATCAATTGGTAAACAATGGTTCACGATGCTGCACGAAGGTTAGCAATGGCTGATATTGATGATGGATTCAGGACCTGTGAATGGGTAAATCATGGTAGTCAATGATCATGGCGAAAAGAATCATGAACTGCACATGATGGTTGATCATACTTGACGGCGTTTCACCAGGCTGCTGTGTAATCATGGCGAAGGTTGATGATTGTTAGCAACGGTTAATAGTGATCTGTAAAGCTCGGGGGAAAAATTGACAGCTGATGGCTGTCAACAACACTGCTTGGCCATTGGCAATGATTGATGGTTTGGCAGGGAAAGCATTACAACACATGGGACAACCGCACCGGCATCGGCCACTGGTGGTGGTTGCGAAATAAGCGAACTTCCAAGGGATGGGAATAACCAAATGTGCGCGACCTGAATTTATTCTAAGGGGACCATACTCTGCTTGTGAACTCGGCTAGTTGATTGTGTTGATATTTTGGGAAATGATCACTGAATTACTGAATTCACAATAAAATCAATAAATCTGTTTGCAAACCAGTGTGTTTGACAAAAATGATATTCCAACAATTCTATGTCTGATGTGTCTATAATTATTTTGCAACCACGTTTGGAGTGGAGGGGTCAAACTATACACGGCCATCCACCGGAGTCTTCAACCTATTGAGGGAACTCCCCACCCATTAAGTGCTCCAATTTATGCACGCATCCTGTCGATAAATAGAAGTACCAGCAGCGACCAAGCCGCTGCATTATCATGATTGTTTCTAGTGCGGAAACTGTATGGTTTGAAAGGATGCACATGTACGTCTGTGCATCCTTTATTTATGGCTGTGGGTAAAAACCCTCTACCCTTACCCTTGGTTCCCCCATCATCAACCATTGTTTTCCTTATTATTGTTGATGATTATCCCCCATTGGTTAGTTGGTTACTATTGACCCATAGCCATATATACACATGTACACATCACGTCGGCATCCTTGCTCTAGCGTCGCCTCCAGTCTTTGACGTGTGGCTTGCAATGCTGCTCTTGCAACAGTGTTTTGATGAGAACTCGCTTCGCCTGCTGCGAATGGTGGATTGCGGATTTGGGAAATGAAACAACTCGGATGGTCAGCAAATAGTTGATCATCAATGATTATTGCTGATTAATGATAATAAATACCGATTAATAATGAGACAAACAATGATGAATCATGATGACTGATGAAACAAATGATTTATAATGATTGGTCATGGCTTATTAATTGTCAAATGATAGCCAATAACAATGGTTGATCAATGGTGTTTTTGCTGGTTCATCATTCTTGATCAATCATGCCCAATACCAACTGGGGTCAACAACGACTGATTGATCATGGGTAATAGCGGGCAATCATGGTCAAAATCAACTTATGGTCCGTCATTGTAAAGCGCTGGTCAACACGATGGTTCTTCATAAGGGCCCACATGCATTTGGCTTCATGTGTAGTGCTCCAGGCTGGTGTGTCTCTTCAGAGTTGATCATGACACCACGCGACGTCTGAAACGACGATTCGCCTATCCAGCATACGACTGAGAATGACAACTGCTGCATGGTTGGGAGGTAGCTGCATAACTTGGAACTGAGCTGGAACTGAGCTGCCTCCACGTCGCGCCTTCACTGCCACGCAGCTACTTCTACATTTTGATGGTCAATGTAAGTGTGCCCATTTGATCATCTAAGGCTGAGTTGTTTGTTGGCAGAGTTGTTTGTAAGTTTCAGCTACTTCTACATTTTGATGATCACTTTCCTTGCATTGATAACATCTAGGCTGAGTTGTTTGTGCGGTCAGCTACAGCTATGGTGAAACTGCCAGGAGTCACTGGATGTCACTGGTGTTGCTGGGATGATGAGTGAGGAAACAACAACATCAACAACACGACGAATTGTTCGTTCAAGCTGAAGCGTGACAATATGTGACAATGCTTAATTCGGAACTTTCCTACTCTGGATAACATCTGTCAACAGTGCTGGGGTTTGTGGCTTTCGAAAGTTGTAAGCGCAACTGTCAGGAGTTGCTGGACATTGAAAACATGGACACTTGACCAAACAAATTCAAACAAATTGTTAAATTATCCCCTTGTCAATTTACCCCCTGATGCTGGGTGTTTATATAACTTTTGTAGGGAAATTGGCAAGGGATGGAAAATCAAAAACCATGGCCAACACCCTTGAACCAGTTCGTGTTGCAACAAACCACAAGCAACACCAACCAACCACCATAAAGGATCCGGCGCACGATCCTGCAGCCAGGCTCTGTAGTTCCAACGGGTCATCCAGCTTTGATCCACTTCCAAATTTCATACTGAAGGCTTGGCAACTTCTGTATATATATATATATATATTTCTCGTTAGTTGCTCTCCTCTTGCTAACAAATAATGTTTGCATGGTTGGTAATAAAAGATCATGTTTGGCAATGGTTAGTAATGATGATTGATCAAAACAGTGATCACGGCTGTTATGTGGTTAATGATCGGACCGCATCACTGTAAACATCAATTAAAAACAATTTTCGGCCATCACCAAGCACTATCGCTATGAGCCATTATGAAGTCTGGCAAAGGCCCCGTTATCAACCAGTATCAACCGTCACGCAACATCGTTGACCAAACATCGACCACCATCAAACAGCACACATCGAAATGGCAAACCGCCAAAACTAATCAATTCTCCGGTTAATGCTTTTCATCGTTTGAAATCCACAATCCAGAGGGGTTGGAGCACGCCAAAAATGCTGAATCGGCTCTTCCTGGCTCAGTGTTTCCTGGGTTTCCTGTCTCGCCTCTTCCTGTCCCAGTCTCATTGTTTCGTTTATATCTCAAGTGGTGTGTGATGCGCTGATGTGTCTGCCAAACAGGCATTTCAAATTTCAATTTTTGGATGGTCATCATCATCATCATCATCATCATCATCATCATCATCATCATCATCATCACCATTGCCTATTGTCACTTCAATCATGACCAGTTGATTGCCATTGCCACTACCATGGCTGGTCATCATGGCTGGTTCTTAGCTGACTCAACAACCTTCAACGGGACCGCAGCCTTAGTGAAGCGCCACAGGCATTGATCCGCCCAGATGTCCTCGAGCCGTCGCTTGAAAGCACTTTCGGCTCATGATCCCTGGGAATGAATAGCTTGTTAATAAGCAGGGCAAAGGAGGGCTTAAAAGGTTTTGTGGTGGCTAATGATCCTCATTCCTATGAACCAACATGTTCATAGTGGTTTATGATTCATGAATCATTAAATCATTGCTGGTTACGGGTCAGCAATGGCTTCGGTTGAAGGCCTCTAGTGGTTCAACAACGGCGAAATTTCACTGGTGAATCATCAAGGCGTTTCTCCTTAGAACTGCATCACGCTCAGAAAAGCAGCGCGTCGCTACTGTGTATCATAGTCTTTGCGCGCTGGGTTTTCACAGAACAAGGCCCATATCAAAACAATTTCAGACTTCCAAGCTCACAATAGATTCGTGATTTTCTGCCTGAGCTTAAAATTTGGCAGTGGAAAAAACTGAGGCAACACAAGGATCCTTGGTGGAAGGACGCACGGCACCCTGCGACAGAACACTGGCAAACCTTGTCAATTGACTGGGCCATTGGTGGCCAATAGCAGATTTGTAGCACGAAGCAGTCTCTTTCAAGCATTGGTGGGGCAAGAATATTTGCCGGTTCTTGGTTTGAATAGTGCCCTGAGACAACACAGAAGCCTCTGACGCTCGGTTTGTGCTGTCCGAAACCACAGGCAATGTGCACACAGCCGTGCTCGCTTGCAGGTCTGGGCGCATGTAGAGCAGGAGGCGCTCAACAGTTTCCACCTCCAAAAATTTCTGATTGGCTGGACGAGAAGCTCAATCTTCAAGATGAACGCTTGGGATATCTGCATAAATGATAGGGGCCCTCCGTGAAACCGACACTTGTCACACAGGCACAAAACATGCAAAACCGATAAGGGCCCACCATACTGGTGGACCAAATTCTGGTTACTACAGACTTTTGTCCGATACTCACATGATCTTACAACATCAGTATGGAAGGATATGTCTTCGTACCATCGTGCACGTGATGATTCTTCATAAATGTGTCAATAGAGGGGGCAAAAGCTGCACTGGCAACTACCAGCTCATTTCCCATCATTTCTACAAATGGCAACGCCCAAGCGTTGCAATTGCTGTAAGAATCAGGAGGTATCTTCAACCGTCAAGCAGCTGAGCAGCGCATCAGGAGATCATTGCAGCTTCGCAAATTGCAGTTCGCAATCTTCTTGCTGATTAATGATGTTTGACATGCTTGGTATATACTGGATACTGGTTGATACTAACAGAGGTTTCCATTGAGCATTTTTCGGATGGTTGTGAGCCATAGCCATATACACATGGCTCATAACAACCATCATTTAACCATCAGTTCACCATTAATCATGAACAAAAACATAATTCAGAACAACAACAGTAATCGTTGTCACCACTGTCACCACAGCTCCCCGCTGTCCTCGCCCCACCACTCTGTACATGGTCCGTTGCAAACCTTCGTCTGACTCCACACCTCAGATGCGGTGATGATCAAAGAGATGAGGTCCTCCAAAACAGCAACGCCTAGGGACATGATGAGAGTGGTATATGATGATGATCATGATGATGATAATAATCACACATGATATAATCAACTACAACGGTGACAATGAACGATACTGATTACAGTAAACGACAATGATGACAATGATACTGTATGATATTGTATATATGGCTGCTACTTCTCAAGAAAGCAGTACCTGCAAATCATCTGAGACAAACCATTTACAGTCATAGATCAGCCGTTTTTGAGGGGTCCCCTACTTTCAAGAAATATATTTTTCTTTGTTTCCAACAACCCAACAACCGAAGGTTTGTTGTTCTGTGGGTATATATTTACGAAAAAACGTAATCTTTATGCAAATAAACATATATATATATATAAATATGGTGCACACATATATTTCCAGGTATATATATATATATATCTGAAGAAATATATATATATATATATATTCATGGCTATGGGTCAATATTAACCGAGCAATAACGGTGGATAATAACCAACAAAACTATGGGGAAAACAATGGTTAATGATAGGGGAAACAGGGGTACAAGGTTTTGACCCACTGCCACATATACACACATATATATATATATCTGTATATCAAAAAAATAAATATATATATATATGTAAATTTTGAAAAATGTTTATATACATATGTATATATATATATATATGCATTCACACTCTTCTGCACCGGGCACTAGACTGGCTATGGAACCACCAAGCCACTGCTGCGCAGGATCCGTTTCACCGAGGTGAACAAGCTTAGTCCAAACCAAAAGACACTCAAACAAGGCTAACAAAAACCAATAGAAACCAAAAACAATAGAAACAAAGAGAATCCAATATCAACAGAAACCAACATAACATAAACCAATTGAACATACACCAACACCAACCAAAAACTACTGAAAGATGGGGTCTTTGGGCTACTTGCAGTTGGGTTTGGTGGAGTCCTGCAGACAGAGTCACCCCTTCGCAATCCTCAATACATTCCTGGCGTTGGCAGGCGCAAACAGTGAAACTTGAAACATCTGCTTGCAAACCCAAAATTAATACGGAAAGGTTTTGGCTTTGTGGTTTTGACGATATAGAAATATAGAAATGAGATTGATCGGCAAACACGTACTGATACATTTATGTATATATATATACAAAAGATATATATATATGTATATATATATATGTAAATATATATATATATATACATATGATTATCTCTGTGTACGTCTATATTTAAAAAACATATATTATATACGTGTATAAATCTATATCTATATGTATATATACAGTTTCATCTGTCTTTCATTTTAGTAGTTATGCATAAACAATCTAAGTACAAAACAGTTGCAACTGAAATATTACAATTTTAACATAGATAAATATATCTATATATATATGTGTATTATGTATATCTTTATGTAAGATCATTTTGTGTTGATTGATGTGAAACGTGTCGCCGCCTTCGCACAGCTCAAATCATCGTTCCGTGAATGAAATGAGAGAACTCCTACTCATACGATGGTTTCCCAAAATAGGGGTACCCCAAAAATGATTGTTTTTTCTACTATAAATGGTTAATGAAGGTGATTTAAGGGTACCCCTATTTTGAGAAACACCCATACCCATCCTTCCATTGATTCAAATTCAGCTGATTTCTTTTCCGGTCTTCCTACAAAGATGACCACGGTCAGCAACACTCCTAGTCATCATACGGATTGTTGATTACTAATCTGGCTATGGGTCCATACTCATCATCAAGAATGGGGGATAAGTTCACCAACAATCATAGTTGGATAGAGTTGGAATACCATGGTTGATGATGGGGAATCCAGGGATACAGGGTGAAAACGGGGGAACTGACCCACAGCCATCCGATGAATAAACTCCTATGTTATCAATCTATGTGAGGGTCCTTGCTGGTGGCCATCCCAGATCCACCGGATCCACCTTGCCGTTCATTCCAGCAGCGCAGGACTTGGCATTTTGACCTGCGATTCGCTGGTCAGCTGTTGCTTTCAACTGAGGTTGACTTACACTTATATAATGGCAATCAGATTATTGAGTAAGATTAATGTAAGCAAAATTGGCAGGTCATAAGGTTTGCCCATTTTTTGCCTGAACTTGGTGTACCTTAATGATAGATTGGTTGATGCTCAATAATGTGCATAATGATGATTAGTTGATGCCTATGATCATAGTAAGGAAATACCTATAATAGTTTACCCAAAATTTTGAATAGTATCAACGACTAGATATAATTAGCACTATTTGTTGAAACAATATGAGCAGGTCAGAATTTCAATAATAGTCATTAATTACTAAAACTAAACAGAAATACTGAAATTAATGTCATCATGCAAGATGTAGGGATGTTTCAACAATGCCAGGTAATCATATTATACGCTTACCATCGAATCAGAACGATTTGCCAAATCATAATTTTGCTGGATAAACAGTATGATTCCAGGTTAAATATATACTTCTGTTCAGGATCGTACCTACAGCGGCTGTAAATGAAAGTTAACAATGTGGCATTGATTTTTCAATACCACTCATGACTGCGAATACTTGCTATTTTCAATAAAATAGCACCTGCTATTTTCAATCAAAGCAACCACAGACCGTGAACCTTGTATCATCAATGATTCTAAACGATCATGATAGACAGTTCAGTGATAGGGAAGAGCTTTATGGGACAAAATGTCAAGATAACCTTGCTCATAATAGATCTGGTATAAAAGATCTCAGGATAGTCCTGGATGATTACAGTTCGACATCATTAACTCTTAAGAAGCAACATATTATTTACCATCATTCACCTGTTTGATCAACCATCCATCATGGACTGAGCAACACGCGTTCATACTAAAATCACTCCTTGTTGGTGCATTACATGGAGCAACTCCAGGTTACCATTGGTTCCTTTCTGATTAAAGGCACAAGCGACTTCGGTTTCTGCAATAGATCAACTACTTCGTCCAAGGTTACAACGTGCCAAATGCAGCAATCTCTGTGAGAAGTACGGCACAGCAAACAGATCTACTGCCCTGTTTCTGTGAGTCTAGATCATCCTGCTTTTTTGAAGGTGCAAGAGTTGATCAAATGGACGAACCTATTTACAGTTCACCCGCCCTTGATTTCATCGAAGTCAATCAAAAAAAATGGTCACTGAGTCAAAACTGGCAAACTGCCTATTCCCCCCTTCGACCGATGCTTCAGGATGCCTATGTCATGCCACATCGTCCGCGCCTAAGGCCAAAAAAGCTCCTGAAGAAAAGACTTCCTGAGATCACAGGGTCCACATGGACAGTTGATGACATGGTTGATGACGGTCGATGATGGTTGATGATAGCTCGTGACGGTTGATTGACTTGTTAATGATGGTTGATAATGGCTGATCGATAAGTTTCCTGTAAGCAAATCCTATGCAACACTAAGGGGACCATCAATTTACAAGTAGCTGACCACAGCAACTTGCGACTTCTCAAAGTGGCTGGGTTCAGGTCTATGGGAAGGTCATTGGCCGTAAGTGACCATTGACGTGCCTTGAATATGTTGGGTAAGGACCTGACCATGGTGGGGTCTTGTCGGTCTTGTTAACCCACGGATCAGGATGTTGTCTTACGGCTTGGATAAGGATCATTCTGTCACAGTACATCATGGCGTCTTATAATGCTCCCAAGGGGCCCAAAAGCCAAAAATGAAAAAAAAAACAAGTCATCATTTGAGACGAGGAATCAGCCCTGAGGCCACGCAGTGAATGTTAGTCCATAGAGATAGTTGATACCCATAGGAATTCTGAATATGCATCAACTATCACCTCCCTAGCATGGCAAGATGAGCACCTGATGAGGAAAGTCGCAATGGGGCACCGGGTTTCCTGACACCACAATTCCACCGGCGATCTTCGATCCAGGTGCTCATCTACTGATGGTCCAGTAAGTTCAGTGATGGTTATCAACCATCAAACTATAGGGATTGAACATGAAACCACCAATGATCCAGTGATGGTTGAACCATCTTACAAGCTTGGAAAGTGATGGTTGGAGAAGGGCAATGACAACCAAACTGGTAAATTCCCTGTCCACCGCCCGTGATTCTCGTCCCTGCGAGTGTCAACCATTTTTCAACTTCACCATGGTGAGCCACCAAGGCATCACCACTCGCTGTACTGGCAAATGCATATCCTATTCGTGTGTGGATGATGATTTGAATTTGTTCTGTAGAAGAGCTTCACAACCATGGGGTGAATACTGATTTGATTATTTCATACCTATAGTTGCTACCATGGGCGAACAGTTGTTTCTTTGCTGAATAGTTGTACTATCTCGTACGCATAATTTCTACAATGGTTGAATGGTGGTGCCACAAGCCTGTGGTGACATCATGCAAACTGATACATTCACTTATGTCTGTACCTACATCATTGCAAAATATACAGATGGTAAATATCACAAGCAAAATCTAGCTTTATTGCCCACCAAAAAAAGGGGTTTTGTGTTAAAAACAACGCGGATCCGATCCCAACGGTGCTGCCCAGCGGCGACAGGTCCATGCAATCCATCTTGGCAGTTGTTCAGGTAGATGCCATCGCCGCTCAACTGAGGCGAAGCGGCGAAGCGCTGAAACGGTTGTGATTTTCTCTGTGCATGATTGATGGTGTCAACCCATGGCGAACTAGGGGTTAATAAGGGGTTAATAAGGGGTTAATAAGGGGTTAATCAGAGGTTAATGCTTCAAAATGGTTAAACCACTACTGGTTGGTGGTGTCAACCCCTATGAAAAGCAGTCTTTGACGAACCAAGTATTAATTGTCCATTGTTGAATCACACCTATTGGGTTAACTATGGTTGGTAACTAAGTTGTAAAGCATTACTGTAACTAATGAACCACGCAGGGTAAGTTGTTCCCAACTATCAACTTTTTACCTAATTGGTGATCCAACTCAAATAACAGTTCTGCAAAGAAGCAGCCAAAGTACTGAGGCTGATGCCTGCCTGGATATAGGTACTGGTACTGGATAACATTCAATAGTACATTCTTACCATGGTACTATCTATCCATTGGTTAACTTTCTTATGAGAATGGTTGGATTGATAATTGGTAAACATCCCTAACAATTGGCTCAAGACTGCTTACTCAGAGGTAATTTGTGGGCAATGATTAGTAGCCAGTTGTATAGGTTTTGTTGAGGTTGGTCCTGTCACCAGTTCAGTCAACTTTAGCCAAAATGTCACCGAACCTCCTTCCTTTGCGTGCATGTTCACGGGACCCAAGATGCATAGGACCCGGCCTCTACACAATGAACCACAAACATTCACTGATTACTAAACCCACGTAGCAACAGGCAACTGTCATTGCCCTCCAGTAGTGATACAACCACCATGAACTAGATACTGTCCGTCGATCAAGTGTCGGACCATTGGTATTGACTCATACTTGGACGCGCATCCCTGCTGCTCGTAATTGATTATGTTGAACCACACCTGATAAAGCTATTTGCAATATGATGGTTTCTCCAAATTGGGGTACCCCCAAATCGTCCAAGATTAGTCATTTACAGTAATAAACCAGCCATTTTTGGGGTCCCCTACTTTAAGAAACCCCCATATATAGTCATGTTGGGGGGAACCAATTCGAATTGCACCAACCGGCGCCTCAAGGTCACAGCCTTTGCAGAAAGAATCGCATTCTGAGCCATTTGCCTAGGCGATGCCCTCGCAGCTCTTCTTGTGCGAAAAAATTGCATTGGCAGCATTGGCAGTGGCATGCCCGGCGGCATGCCGTTTCCACTGTGTGTCTGACGCACAGCAAGGGCAATCCTCGGAGACAGTGGCCATGCTGGCAGCCTCAGTTTGGGCTTCACCGTCCGCGGTGACCTGCCGCATCCAGCCGCAGCTCGCAGTTCCTTGTCGGGCCGCCCCTCGTTAGCATGGACGCATCCTCCCCAGCCGCAGGATGTTCGATGTGGTTTCTTTCACCGCCATGGCTGCAAGTGGCCCAGCTCTTGCCCTTGGGGGCTGCAGCGCCCATTTCCCACAGGTTGTTTCTGCGCGTCCAACTAGTAGCCCTGTTATTGGTATATCCCCAGGAATTGTCACCTGTAACCAAAAACCACTATTGGTAACCATTATCAATCAGCTTGATGAATCACCAATCACTTTTTTGTTGACAAACATCATTCGTTGTGCGCAAGAACCTTTCATCATGAGTAGGCATCATCAACTAATAACCATCATCAACCAACATCAACCAACATGATCGATGACAAATCAGCCAAACATCAAACATTGTAGGTACAAGCCATCCAGGGAACCCACCCAGGTAACCAACCCACCCAGGTGACCAACCCGCCCAGGTAACCAACCCATGTAACCCTCCCTGCCGCCAAAACTGGGCTCCCCACCCCCCAGCTGAGATGCTCCAGCATGGGCCGCAAACGTGCAGGGCTCCACACAGTGTCTGGATCCACCTCGCGGAGCCATGGAGATCTGTGGAGCCATGTGAAGTGATTTCTCGTTTCGTTTCCAGCAAATGGTCATATGATATATATATATATGTATATATATAATATCATTGCAATATAAATATAATTACAACATATACATATATATTGATGTATATATTGAACTGATGTGTTTTTTCACAGAATATTCTATTGAATACAGATCACTGAATGAACTGCAATATGTCTCTATATGTT
Source organism: Symbiodinium kawagutii (assembly GCA_009767595.1). NCBI lineage: Eukaryota > Dinophyceae > Suessiales > Symbiodiniaceae > Symbiodinium > Symbiodinium kawagutii. The sequence continues at coordinate 33,902 of VSDK01018551.1, read as the reverse complement.
AAAGTAGCTAGCAATATCATCTATATGTTTTTGTTCTGAATGAGTGGCAATATCAAAACATTTTTTCCTTTCACTTACAAAGAAATGGTGGCAGTATTACCATGTTGTTTTCCTCACTTCATGGACATATATTTCTGCAGAGGCTATTGTATGAGTTGTTAAGAAGTCACAACATTTCGAAATACAAAATGTACGTGTTGAAGAAAGCGTTTGATTGTTTTTTCTGATTGGTTTTCTCTCTCTATATATAGATAAATAAATATATATATATATATATATAGATAAAATTAGAGAAATGCCCTGAGAGACTCACGATAATTCTATGGATGCAAGTATAGACATATAGATATACCAATCAATGCTATGTATGTATATATATATCATCAATGGAAAATATTCATACACATGCAAATGATATTTCACCAATACACGAACGCGAATGATGCAGTGCAATTGGATGTACATCAAATTAGAACTCATTGCAATTCAAGGATCACGAGAGGCCCTTTTGATATCTTCCAATCATCAGCTAGTGAAAATGAAGAATTATGTCATACTCATGGCATCAGCCATCATCAACTCAATGCTGGTGCCATGACAACCTTGGAGGGTTTCCAAGCTAGCACCATGGTTGGAACACCGAGGGCAATCGCGAGGCCACAGGCCAGGGGACCAGCATCCAAAGTGCATAGCGATGCTATGTTAGATTATATGTATATAAATAAACAACACAAGTCTTGAAGCCTAGCTAGGGAAAATGGCTTGGAAACCTGGCAGGGAAGCCACTTGCCATCGCAGCTTGCGAGCGCCCACTGGGATCGCCTTGATGACCCAGGCAGCTTTCATGAAGTCCTGGTCCAAGATCACCTGCCTGACGAAGGCACGGTTCAGTTACTGGCGCCGTTGAAGGGTGAATTACAAGCAGTGCTTGGCAAGTCATGGATGATGACTAGTGGTTAGGAGGTCATGCTTCAAAACTAGTGGCTGGTCATGATTATAATAAGTAGTGATGACTAGTGGTTAGAAAGGAATGGTAAACTAATATAGCCATAGAAAATCACAATGTTTTATACAGAAACCCTGGGAAAACAGTGATAACCACGAATGATTAGCCATTGCTGAGTAATGATAATAGTGGTTAGAAAGTCATGGTTCATAACTAGCTGTTTAAAAATCATGGACAATTGGTGATGATGGCAAATGATAACCACAAATGATTAGCAATTACCAGCGGTTACCACCATTACTGAGTGATGATAATAGCTAGTGGTTGGAAAGTCATGGTTCTTGAATAGTGGATGAAAAGTCATGTTTCTTAACCAGTGGAGAATTACAAGTGGATATCAAGGCATGGTTGATAAGTATAGTCCTAAATAATAAGTCATGACTCATGATTGATAAGTGCTTAACAAACTGGTTAAGAATTTCAAGGTGTGGAATTGGTGGTTGCCCCTCATCACAGCATGGCTACACCGTCCATGTCTGCTCCAGTCATCTGTTGTAATGCTGCATCATTTCCTGGTTGGAGATCGCGATTGTATGTTAGATTATTAACCCCCAAAGTAAAAATGGTAAGAATAGTTGGCCTTCGGTCGGTGGGTGCAGTCTGGTTGCTTAGCAACCCAGGTATTTCTACCCACCCATTCCTGGCAACAACGAAAATGCAAACATGGATGTCCCTGAATGTCCACAAAAACGTCAAGCACCAACCATTTTGGTGCGACTCCCCTGTGCATATTGAGCCAGCACGAGAGTACCTAGGTATACATTTAGAGTTAGTTGTATGTAATTACACATGTTACAGGGACGCGATCATATCACCTGCACATCTGAACATACTTCCTTGTCAATCATATCCATACTCATGGGCTAATCGCACTAGCTAATATAGAATACCTGGAAAAACAAACACATGTAGTGTGGAAAAACCATTGTCCAAAAGAATCGCAATTCATGAACATATCACAATACCCCAAGTAAAGGGGCCCTCACAGGGCACGTCTCCCACAGTCGAATGCCCTCCTTTGGACCGGGGCTGAGCAGGTCCCAACTATGAACCGATCCCTTGAGGTAGATCCTCAGTTCATATCCCATGTCATCCTCAGCTATGATGACTGCTCCACCAATGGCATCCTCCAAAAAATACCTGAAATCATGCAACGCAGGTAATCTACTTGGCAATGGGTGACGACACGGGTCAATCATCATTTAGCCACTCTCAGCTGATGCAAGCATTCAAGTAGGATATTGATCATGATGTTCCGCTATAGTTGACCCGGCGCGTTATTGCGTTGATCATTGTTGCTGTAAATTTCATTCACGCCACTTGGGCCTCATTTGTATGCAGGACGAGGATTGAGGATTTGTTCGAGAGCAACAATCTACGAATGATCCTGAACGATCGTCAATTTGCTCAGAGTTTCGGACAGTCATCATCAATAGAAACAAGATGCGACAGTGGATAACAGAAAATACTTCGTACATACACTGAAATCCAGGTGTCTCAGTATCCATGTTTAAGGAGAACAACCAGTAAATTGTCTTACTTAGTACACAACGTGTGCAGTGTGCTAAGGTCTCGTTGTTGTCATGATGAATGCCAGCCGCCTGCCCTGGAACCAGTGCTCACCTATAAAAGGCCAGGAAGATACCCAAGTTCAACGCAGTGATAAACCTGAAGGCGATGGCTGCTACACCTAGCTATGTGTTTGTGGTGCTGAGTAACCGTTCTTTAAGAGTGGCTATGAACTATGGTTAACCTATGGTGATCAAGGATTTATGCCCTATCAACTCGTTTCTATTTATTGTTGACCTTTAGTGGTGGTTTATCACGAACCAGCTATAGATTGACTATGGGCAGGATCAGGTTGTGGTGCTCCTGGTGCTTTCATGCAACAAATTAGCATCGTGAGGACCAAACACTACACAAAATGTGATGAAGCTGGTGTACGTATGATGCCAAAGAATTGGTGAAGGTCGCTACAAATCATATCTGAGTAAACAATCTTGTGATTTCATGGGAGTTACGCAATCATACACAGCCGCCATAGTTGGTGGTAGATCTCCATCTATTTGTGGTTAACGTTGTCGGTGGTTAATCTATACGGCTGTCCAACCAATAATAATGAGAATATACCGATCATGGCAGTAATTGTAGTACAATGCTGTCAGCAATTGTAACAGCGACGACAACAACAACAACAACAACAACAACAACAACAACAACAACAACAACAACAACAACTTGAATCCCAACTTCATCAACAACAGCCAACAATGCTCTGAACAGTTTCAAGTTTCTACAGGGTTGCTAATGTTGGGACCTAGGAAATAGTGTTGCGGCATCCTGGTGATAGGACCATCCATGATCAGAATGAAAAATCCAAAGAGTTGTAAGACATTTTGACAACAAGAACTGCCAACAACAAAACTATAACAACCCAAAACCTTTGCGATTCAGCTAAGCAAGTCGTACCCAGTTCCTATGGCCAGTCTGGACGGTTTTCAGTTGTCCGTTGGCAGTATTTCTAATATTGCTTACTACGCTTTGAGAAGGCCATTTCCTAGAGCCACTATCAACGATAACTACCAAGAAAACATGACACATACATACTCAGTGATTTTCTTCATATTGAACAAAAAACATGACAAAGCGTCAGTAGCTGTCACTTATCATGGCCAACTGGGAAACTCTGTGGAAAGAAAACAAGAAAATCAGCCCATTTCAGTTAGCTGGGAATCAGCTACAGTAGACTTCCCACAATCTGCCCGTTTGAGCTGGCCAAGTGTATTCTCATCATCCCAACCGCAGCCTCTCGGCTGTTGATGGTCCGTAGCCGGTGTCAACTCTTATGCACCATCATGTTCCATGATTTTGCTATTATTGGCCATGATTCTGCGCCACTTAACTACTATTGATGGCTCTATTGATGGCTAAATGCACGTATAAATCATATACATATGATTTCCCAAACAGACCACGGTCTCCAATCATCATGCCACACATGGGTTTGTCCGTGTCGCCATGGTGGTACCTCATAACAATAACACCTAATAAGAATCATCCAAGCATAAGCATCATGAACAGGGAAACACTTGCCATCTCTGGGGGTTTACAGCATGGCGGGTTTGTTGTTGAACTCGGCAAACAGCGCAGCTACGAAGCATAGTCACTGTTGTTTGCCCAGTTAACCAGCGGTTGGGTGGTTCCCAGTTCTTGGACCAAGACGAATCCAAATCACTGCTCACAAATCACTATTCCTATGCTTCCAGTTACCAACCAATACTTGGTGGCTTTTAGATCGCTAAAAGTCAAACTTTTAGTGGCGAAAAATGATAAATCCATCATATCCCAAAAAGCCTAAGAAAGCAAAGGTAGCAGCTGTAATCCACCCAGAATAGCAGGTAAGAACTTACAACCATGGGGGAGTACTGCGAGCAGCCGCTTTCCGCTGCCAAGTTGCTCCCCTCCCAACTCGCACATCATCGCGCTGTGAACTCGACGGGTGACCACCCTGGGAAGATGAAAGGTTATGAATGACTACAAGGTAGGGCCCCCACACATAGGTTGGTTAACAAACCGTTGAACTCATGGTTATTTATGTTTAACAATGGGTTTATAAATTGTTTTCAGTTGACATAGCCATTTTCATTGGACCAATGACAATAATTCATTGTTTCAGAATCACCATTTCACTACAACGAACCATTTTCCTTAGTTATCATTTGGCCAAGGCCAGCCGCTCGGTCTTCACACTGGGCTGGAGCAAGCCAGCTGCTTGTTTAGGACCTACAATCCGTGCCCACCCCAGCCCGTGGACTTTGCTACTCAGCATGTTTGATGATGTTTGCTCATGACACAACTGGTTGGTGGTTGAACCACACCTATGAAAAACATTAGTCAACCAACCATTTGTTACTAATATTGATCATGTTTGCTCGTGACAAAACCAATGCACGGATGTGGAACAAGGATTGGGTTTCCATTCGCGCGACGCATGTGTTTGTTTCTGGCATCCAATGTTGGGACTAATGATTTTGAGCACATCTCCCTGCAAAAATGAGGTACTGTATAACCCAACAGCCATCCAGGAATGAACAGTCTTGCTGCGAAACCAGTCTATGTGTTAGGTTTCACACCATTTATGGACACGCACACACACACAGACATCAGCTTGAAGCAGTGGATTACACCATCGACTGAAAGTCTATCAACTGAAACTGATCAGTTCGCCTATATATTATAGAAAGTGCTTGATGTGGTTTTTGGCATTGTTGCTATTGCAGAGGAAAATTCTGGCGGCTATGGATGGTTCATTGGTGATGATTCATGGGTACATTCGCTATGATTTATTCTTATCAACTGATGATCATAGTGGTCGTTTAATTATAGTGGTTAGCTGTAGATGTGGTAAATTCTAACGGCTCTTGGACTAGCTAGGGATGGTCTCACACTGTCCATGATGATTTTGTTCCCCCAAACCCGAACGCGGATTGCACGGAACCAGAGACATGGGGTGGTTTCTCAAAATAGGGAGCCCCAAAAATGGTTGGTTCACTACTATAAATGGTCATCATTGGATGATTTAGGGGTACCCCTATTTTCAGAAACATCCCTTGGTGGATTATAAATCCCTCGCTATTTTTTTTTAGTGGTTCTATGGTAAATCCATCCCAAAAACACGAAAAACCATCCAGAATTCGTGGGTATAAGCCATTGGTTAATATTTTCCCCCATTATTGGGTAGTTTTGGTAGTTATTATTGGTACCCCTAGAGAAACATCCAGACATAGCTGAGCCGCGACACTCTGAGCCGCGCACCCTGGCTTGAGCTCTACGAGCTGATTGCTGTAGAGTGCATAGCTGTCACAGGCGAAGATGCCCGCCTCGGCGCATGGCGCTACTCCAGCTGGTTGAAGACATGGTGGTTTCTCAAGCAACAATAAGGCTAACCAATGGTTGATTATAGCTGGTTAATGGTTGATAATAGGGGATAATAAGTAACAATAGTAGGGGATATACCAGCTATATATGGCTATGGGTCAATATTAACCAACCAATAATAGGTGAAACACCAATGATAGGGATTTATAGAGGAAAATCACCAACAATAATGGTGAAACAACTACTATATGGTGGTTTCGACCTAGCCAGTTTGGGTACCCCGAAGTTATGGTTGGTTTATTGCTAATATTGATTAATCATGGATGATTTGGGGGTCCCCTATTTTGAGACACCACCACATCACTGACTGTTTCTTTAGCAAATGCCCAGACTGATTTGTTTCGCATCTTTTTTGGTCACATCTTTTCTGGTCACCACTTTTTGCCATGATTGGCCAGTCACTATAGTCACTAGAATGTCTAATTCTCCATCATTATCATGAATCATTATTGAGTATAATCATTACTGATCGTGGTTCACCATTATTAACTGCTACTTACCACTATACTAGTCAGTAACCGCTATGATAAATTGTTGTTTGTTAGCCATTAGGCATTTGCGAGACGCGTCTCAGTCAACCATACGGGAACCGTTCCTGTATCCAATCTCCGTTTCTTCGGCATGAGAAGAGCGTGCCGCAAAGCGCTAGGGTTCCGGACTTGTGACTCATGTTGTAGCGCCTGGGCATGGAGGGTATCGTTCACGGATTGACGACCATGGCCCCGTGAACTCTTGCACTTGTTAAGGCCCGAACTCTCACAGAACTGGGAAATCATCTAAAATCCGACTTGAGTTCTGACTAATGAAGTTACGAGTAGGTTAGACTAAGTGAGATGATTCTGAGATCTCACCTCTCTAAGTTAGTTACGCACTGACTTGCTTCCATGATGTCAGCCGGGCGCACGTTGTAGTTAAAGATCATCGACTTTGATTATGGTCAAACATCCTGCCAGCTTCTCCGCATACCACAAGCTGGTTAAATCACTAGCGGTCATGAGACTGGCATTCCCATTTAGTCACTGGTTACTATAACCATGTTCACAGGGGATTGAAACCCAACTTCACATTCAAGTATCAATGAAGTTAAAAGCCAACCATGTCTTCATAACTTTGCGCTAAATCCAGCTATAGGCATCAGGGGAACATTAGGACCGTCCTCCACATTCCAACTCATAACACCTAGTTCTCAGTTGACAAGGTTGAAGGAAAGCATCTGATCGAGGCTGGTAAGGTGGCAACAATCAGCAAACACCACCAAAGCTCCCAGCATTGATCAATTGGCGTGCCCTCATTTCAGCGCTAAGCTACACGCGAAAAAATTACCCCGAGCTGTGTTTCGACTGCCGTGAGCCCTTCCAAGCAGGGTAGAAAGTGCTTCGAACACTGCCAAGTTGAAGGATGGTAGATAGCAGGGTAAAGAGCATGGTGTTTAACTTTCACCAGCCATGGCAAATTGTCGACGACAATCATCGTTTCTATCAACAACCATCCTTTAGCTCCGCAGTGTTCCAAGCAAGCACTTTCCTACCGTGCTTGGGAGGTTCAGGGTGGTGAACCTAACTTTAGTAGACAATGGGGAATGAACCCAATTGACAGGGCGGATGCCATGTATAAAGCTTTCCACTCTCCATGCCACGGTCGTTGCCTGACAAAGAATGAATTGCAGTCACCCACAAACACTTACAGGCTGCGAATATTCAGCCTTTTTGGGTGAAGGATGTAGCTGGCCTACCACCAACGGATGTCAACAACATCCAATTGGCCCACATGAATCTCTGAAAATCTCGCCGTGGCTGGTAATCATGGACACTCGGTTTGACACACGTTCTACAGCTACTGCATGGCCAGCCCATACCACAACCAGTCACACGTCACCACCCTTGGCACCAAGCTGGCTTTTCTGTCACCCATCAACTGGCAAGATGTCACTATAAACCGCTCAGGCCTGCTTTCTTGGTATCCTCGGTATCCTCCTCCTTCGGAATCACAGAACAGCAATGGTTCAGAAGCTAATCACTAGCAATATCAAGTCCTGGTGACTGTCAACCATCGCCATACCATCAACATGATCCCCCCCCTATGAAACCTATCATCTACTGGTACCCCAGCCTGGGCAAAAGGATGGAATGTCAGGAGGAAATTGGCTGACCCGCTAGAATTTCACCAGTCACCAGCTGAACCCATTGCTTTTGGATGTGATTTTCCATTGCCAGGTGGCTCAAACACCAGGATACAAGCACTTGCTGACTGGGTTTTGTTCGTCTCGAATTTTGGTCTCTCCCATGAACAGCCATCATCATTCGGTCAGCCATGCTGGATAGTCATTTTTTTTTGATCAGCCAATCATCCATCATCAACCAGTTCAGGGTAATAGACCAAGCGACATTCATTGTCATTGAGTACATCCCTGGGCAGTGCCAGGTGTACTTACCCTCTGGTAAACTAACATAGCAATGGAAAATCCACCATTTATTGGTGCTTTCCCAGGGTTTCATTATACAATATGGTCAAAATCCATTGCCAGGTTAAGGACTACCAAGGGAAGCGGCTAAACATCACTGCTTGGAACTGGGACTCCCCGACCACCAACTGTTGTTCGTAGCTCCAGGCGCGAAACAGGATCACGCAATGCCTTGGAACGATGTCTTCAGCGTCCCAAGGGGACCTTCACTCGTGGCTTACGAACATGACATTGAACATGTTAACCATGAACATGTTACAAGGTGGGCCACCAGCAGTTGTAAGTTGGCTTATAACCCCTATAACTGGTAGTGAACCGTACTTAACTCGATTATAAACCAACTTATAAGTGGTTGGGGGCACACTTTGTAACATTCAAAAACCACATGTGAATGAAAGAAATGATTCACCCAAGAAACCGCACAACAAGCCCTGCGGGTGCGTTCTTCTTTGCTGAGGGAGATCCCTGGCAAGCAAAGATGTTCTTCTCACGCTTGATGATGGTTTTGAGCTGCTATCAATATGAAAACTGACATACCTTGATCATGCACGGTCATGTTGTAACGTCCTATTGTTCACAATTGTCAGCCAACACTGTCAACAACAAAAAAACCAACCAACGAAAAGTGTCGGCTATAAACATGTAATTTCTACTATTACTATTGGTACATATCATACCTTGTATATCTAAATCCAGCGGGCACAATGTTTATTAAGACATATTAACACTATTTTTTTAGAACAACAATTGTTGGGTATAGTTGGTTTGGTACTATCAATCCTTGAGCAAGTCAAAAATGACAACAGTCGAGTCACTTGTTCTATGGATGTTTCGCAAAAAGGAGATTCGATGCCTTCAAGGGAATCATCAACCCACCATCTGCGACCGCAAAAAACAAGGCAAACAACAAGAAAGAAACTCACAACGTGAAGCAAAAGGAACTAAAAAAAACACCAACCTCAACCAAACAACCAACCAACCTCAGCCAACCTGAGCCAACCTTAACCAACCAACCTCATGAAACAACCAAATCCAACCAACTCATCACTGTTGCCACTGTCGCTTGGGTCACCTGACATGCTGGACTTCTCAGGGTTGGAGCCGACGGACTTGCCTAAGACGTACTCGTGCGGGCAGCACTCGTAGTCCGCAGCCTCGAACCTTGCTTGCTATCGGCGGCCAAAACGGCGACCATGACTATGGTAGTCAGCTACTGGGATGTGTAGCTGGAGTTATAACCATGGTCAGTTACGGCCTGATGGGAACTGTTTTGTCAACGTGTGAAAGAGAGGTACGGTGTGGTTACCTAGCCATAGAGAGAAGGGATATCACCTGAATCTATGGTTCATTGTTTGTTCTAGTTTTCTATGAACATATGATTTGCTGTGCAAAATTATGTGTGATAGATTGCTCACAGTGCTTGGCAAACAATGGCCATGGTTTCGCACACGGAAGTGGTGACCACGCTTGCCAGTGGATAGTACAATGTTAGTGCTCAATAGATGCATACTTAATAAATTATCTGTAATGATTCATAGGGCTGGTTAACTACTGACTAATACTACTGATTAAAATAACTGGTCAGTATTGCTGGCTAATAGTGGTCAATACCACCGGCTCATGACGGTCCATGACGAGAATATCTAGTATTTTTCCTCCGATTTACCAACATCAAAGCTTAAACCAATGCAATAAGCGTCTACCATTGCCTCTTTTCTGCCAACCGGCATCTGCCTGAACAACCGCGCCAGAATTGTATACTGTTGTTCTCCAGCGGTCGCGAACCATCACCAACCAATGCCGTTGCTTGGTGCCTGACAACTGCGGGGAAAACTTGATGAAAACATCTGTTTCGGAGCATTCCAATGTTGATTCCTAAAGCGCCCCAGCTTTGGTATTAGATGTGAGACCATCACAATTGCAGATCTCGCTTAAACCCGCACTTGAGACCGATGATCATGTTTAAAACCGTACGTCACCGATGAAAATTCACCCCTAGATGGAACATATCAGCTAATCATCATTTTCCAATAAATATCTATATACCTATCATCAACCTAGGTGAATCACTTCAGCATCCAAATGGCAATGGGTTCAATCCCTGTGCCTCTGGTGTACCGTCATTAACCCTTCTATTTCCTGTGATTGTTGGTTGTTTATAATCCTCCACACAGTTGTTACCCATTACTAACCATTGCTATTTCCATTCGACGTTTCTGCCGTGATCTGCCTGAGGGTGCCTAGTCATCTTCCTCGACTGGCTCACGCAACTCTGACTGCAGTGGAAATTGAATTTCTGCCAGCAGTACACTCCCGGCGCGTCCCCAAACTCCCGCGACTGTGGGCTCAAGTCCATGAGTGTGAAGGAGATGACCTTGTTTTCCAGCCGATTTGGTTTCGGCTCCTTGCTGGCCTCCCGTACCTTCAAAGGAAAGATGATCGCTCGGGAGTTCGATGCGCTACGCTGAATTGGCGGTGTTCTCCACATGATAGTCAAAGCCTTCGATCCTAGCTACAAAGCTGCGGGGTTTCTGCAGACTGAACCGTGTGCCAGGAGCGATACTATTACTAACCATGCTTATCCACTATTGTTGGTTGTCAACCCAGTATTGATGGCTAACATGGAAGTGGGTTATCCCTGGTGAACATCCCTTGCATGACCAAACCAGTCGAACTGCGATGTCCACCTACCGCATGGTTGCTCAACATTGAAGCATAGCCACATCTAGTGGGTATATTTCCTATAATTGTTGCTTATAATCTTTGGCATTATCAACCAGCAAGCAGCTTGTTAACCATCGGTTGGTTGGTTGGTTGGTTGGTTGGTTGGTTGGTTGGTTGGTTGGTTGGTTGGTTGCTTGGTTAATTCACCAGCTACTTATAGCTACTCCATCAATAAAGCATCAACTTTCTATCCAACTATATATCCCCGGTTTTTAACCACCAACCATTCATAACCATCATCATCCATTCTTCACCCTTAGCTATTCACCATGACCATTTGGCTGATGCTCAAAATAGGGAGCCCACCGCTTCCCATCCATCAATACTGATTTTGAATAATAAACCAACCATAACTGTGGGTACCTGTATGGCTTGAGAAACCGCCACATGGTAGTTGCTTAACCACGAGTTTGATGTTGGCGGTGATTCCCTATTAATCCCTATGATAAAGCATGATGATCCCCTGCAAAACCCCAGTGATAGACCATAACAATTTACCAACTGTGGTACATAATCATGTTTAATGATTAGCTATTGAGCACAAGCATTGATGGTTGATTGTTTTCCCCTATTATCAACCATTACCCACCTTATGAACCAGTTGACCACTTAACCATTAATAGTGGATTATCTGGTTATGAACTGGGAGATAATGTTGAACCATTAAATGATTCACTGATTAAGTGGTTAATAGTGGGTTAACTGGTTCCTGGTTACCATTGTTAAACAATTGGTGGATTGCTAACAATTAGTAACCAGCTCGTAAGCATTATCAACCAGCAAGCAGCTGGATTCACTGGCAATCACTAGCCACTAGCTAGCAATTCTTAACCAGCTGGTGGATAGCAACAAGGTCAACCATTATTAAACACTATTTCTGCGCACGGGATGCTTTATGCGAAAGCCAGCTAAGCGCAGGAAATCCTATCCAAATGCTAGCCTCAGGGGTTCCATGGGCGAGCTAGCGATGGGGTGTTCGCCACTAAGCGTTCTTAATCCATTGTTAATCGGTAAGCAGTTAACAATGCTAACAACCTATTATAAACCATGAGGATATTAACTGGTTGATAATTATTCGGATGGCCAAATACTTGGTTAACTGGTTGCATATTACCTGGTTGATTATTACCCTTACTTATTAAGTGGTTGATTGATAACCATAAGTGGTTGATTGATAACCAAGGATCGTAATCAACCAGGGGTAACAATGATTTTTTTGTTTTCTTGGTTATTGATTATTGATGGTTAACAATTGTCATCCCTATATCATCCACTATTGTTGGCTATGCACAGTTGATTCTTACTAGTAGAGTAGGTACTAGTAATCCCGATTATTCTCCCTATCATAAATGATCAGTAGTAATTCGTATCCCTATATTCTCCATTAGTAATCAACTATTATGATAGGATAAACAGTCAAACAACCATTCATAATCATGTAACCATTATTTCATCATCTGGTTGGTGGTTTCAACCCCTATGAAAAATACCAGTCAACCAACCATGTGTTAATAATTGCTTGGGAAAATAAACATGTTTCAAACCACCAGCCAGCCATATTATTGTCCACTTATGATCCGCTATCTGTATTATTGATTAACCACATCAACCAGTATCATCCACAACTATTTAACCATATATCAATTATTTGGCAGTGGGTCAAAACCCTGTACCCCTGGTTCCTCATCATTAACCATTGTTTTCCCTTCAGTTTCTTGGTTATTATCCACCATTATATTGACCCATAGCCATGTCAATTATTTCACTATCCACTACTGTTGGCTATTGATCATTCACCACCAATGTTACTACCGTTGGTTTTGGCCCAGCTCACAGCTTGCGCGCTCCAGCTGAGATCCCGGACCCTGAACAGCTGTGGCCCGTGCGCATGGGAGTGGCGCCGCTGCCACACATGGCTTCCTGGCCAGGATTTGATGCTGGGAAAGTGATGGTTTAGAAGCAACCAATCTGGGGAATGTAGTGCTTTTCCAGGGGAAGGGAGGATTTTACGGTGGGAAGTTGAAGGTTGATAAGCAACCAACATGGAGAATGTAATGGTTGCTTGGTGGTGAAGTGATGGTGAATTGTTGTTTGGTGGTGAAGTGATGGTGAATTGATGGTAAAACAACAATAAGCAACCAATATGGCTATGGGTCGATATCAACTAACCAACCAATGGCGGATAGTCGCCAACGATAACAGTGGGAAAACAACGGTTAATGATGCGGGAATCCAGGATACAGGGTTTTGACCGCCAGTATGCGGAATAAGCAACCAGTACAAAGAATATAATGGTGAATTGATGGTTCATTGATGTTTAGTTGATGGTGCATTGATGGTTTACTGATGGTTAATTGATGGTTAACAACGGTCAACAACGATTGACAATGTCTAGAAACGGTTATAATATTATGGTTTACAATTGCTAAGAACCATTATGTAAGGTTTAACCATAGCTTAATTGATGGATAGCTATCAATGTGTACATTGCTGATATTGGACAACCAAATGATGTTTAAAGATTGATATTAATGGCCAATAGTGGTTGATCCATTCATGGACAAGTAGAAGTTAGACAGAATAGATTGTCAGTTGTTTGGTTGATGGGAAAATTTACAGAAAACCCTTGGTCAACAAGCTGCTAACCATCATTGAGCGTGCCTTGCTTAGGAACTCATCTGTGTGTCTTTTCCCAGGGACAAAATCTTACACAAAGCAAGTACCTGCGTGCTTCATGAAGTTTAATACACCCAAAAATCCTATCACTTGCAGCTGTTGTCCGTGATCCTCTGCTCTTACCCCGTGCTAATCAGCTTCAGCACTTGTGACTGGTCATTTATGCGATGTCAACAATCAGGGATACTTCTGGGGCACTTGAACCTAAACCTCTATAAGACAAGTGTTACTCTCTGGTAAACCAAGCTGGAACTTGGAAATCCACCTTTTATAGCTCCTGTACCGTTGAACAACGGTGATTTTTGGGTTCCAGGTTAGTTGCCCAGAGTGTACCTATGTTTCAGTGTAGACTCTGGTGAACTCATCTGGCAATGGAAACTCATGATTCTCCATTGATAGGCTTGTCTACCAACGGATACTTGCCCCAAACACAAGGGACCCATGGAACGTAGTGACCAACATCTCACTCGGCTGAAGATTGGGTAAGCTGACTGGAAATCATTCATGGGACCCGCAATTTAACTATATACAAGTAGCTTGTGATTTGCCATCAAATGTAGAGGGTAAGAATATGGAATATACTTTTTCAATTGCTTCATCAGTAGGGGTTTCCAATCGAACAACCAATCAAACCCGTATGAATAGGCTGATCAAGCATTCACATTTTGCCACGGTTGGTTGTGAAGCCGGATGATGCACTGGCGGCTTATTCAAATTGTTTTATTCACAATAAACCACTGCCTGGTGGTTCACCAGTTCCCTAAATAACCAGCGAGGATTGCAGCCGTCAATGAGCCGAAACCGGCCATGTTTCACCATTTCTCAATCATCAGCCGCCTTTCTCCGAACCGTCGGCGGAAATTCACAGTCGGGTCACGCGCCTTTTTCAACTCCACAGGAGCACAACAAGACCTCGGTGCAGCTGCAGGTGCGCCAGCACATCGATTTCTTTGACCATTTTATTTGAAACGTGAATCGATGTTTGGAGATGTGATTTCTTCTTTCGTGGCCATGTTTGCAAAATGTGAATGGGCGACCAATGATATCGTGGGAAATGGGAGGAAGTGCAGCTCTTGGAAGATCAGGATTTCTTTTGCAATGTGAATGGGAGATCAATCTTGAACCACAGCAAATCCTCCCAGAAATGGCAACGATGTGAACATGTAACTCAATTTTTTTATCATGTCAAATTCACCAAAGTTTTCCGTAGATTTTCCTATGAAATCTTTGGTGATGGTGATGTCCTGGCTCCGGAATGATGCCGTGAGAACGACGTGAGATACTCAAGCTGGGGTGTAGAAGCCATCCCAGCCATAGAAATTTTGATGTTTTGTACCCATGAGCACCGGGTGTTTTTGTTGGTTTCCAGGTGACTTTCCCACAAGGTGGTACCCCCCTGCAGCTTTTCAAACAACTTCGACCCAGGGGGTTACCGCTCTATAGAAGTTGTAGAAATAGAAGAATTGCATCATGAAAAGGTACGAAAAGTTCTTGAAACATGATTCGTCGGAAATTAGTGGTACTAACCATGCAATTGTAGCAATTATCAATAGGAAACCCATCATTTTTTGGGATACACCATGTTTTGGACAAACCCCAAAATGTACACACACACACACGCATGTACAATCTACTTCTTTATTCATATATTTCTTGAATCTACCTTTTTAGTTGAAAATATAAATGTTTACGACATATTTGTAGGTGCACCAGGTTACGCCATAGTGCAAGCATTCAGTGCACGACAAACACACCAATGTACATCATATGTATACACCACATATACTGGTAGATGTCTTGCATTACCTTTCACAATCAAAACATGGATCCTCCAAATCAGTGTCATCCTCAAGTCTAATTGTCATTGGGTACCGGGTGCCAAAAATGGGCAAATAATGATGGATACTGATGGATAGTCATCGGTAGCGCTGGAAAATGATGATGGATAATCATCATTGAAAATGATGGAAAATGATCGACAAAAGCGGACAGCAGTGGATTATCATAAAAACTCATGGGCAAGAATGGATAATGATGGCTAACGATGGATAATCATAACTTCAGAACTATAGTCCATAATCGTTATTACCTGCTTTTATCTTGACCATCATCAACCATCGTCAACCATCATCAAGCTTTTGTCAACCATCAGCAACCATCATTTCCCATCATTCACCATCTCATCCGTGCAAACTCACTGTTCTTCATAGCTTTCCCAAAACGCAGCTGGGTCACCCCTGTTTCTGCTTGTGTAGAAAATTCAAGGGCCACGGTAGGATTGACCTGCGCCAGGGCAGCCATGGCGAATGGATGGTTGATGGTTAGTTCATGTTGATATAAAACATGAACAAGTGATGGTTAGCGATGATAACTAACCATGATATTATGATGGTGATGATTGATGGCTTGTGATTATGGATGCTTAATGATCCATGATATCATCGCACATTAATGGTTGACTTCATGGTTAATTGAGGGTTGACTAATGAATTGTGATGATGGTTGATGATGGCCGAGGATGCTTCATGCAGTAGATAGTCAATGGATGAATACGAAAGTTGCTGATGGCCAATGATGGTAAATGATCGTAAATGATGATCAGTTGCAATGATGATGCATGATTGGTACTGGTTCGTCCATGAGACTCAACACTGTGGCAAAGCCCAATGAACAACAAACCCACAGAGCAATGATGTGGCAAGAACAAAAAGAAAAACACACTCAGCAAGAATAATGTTTACTTTGACACAAACTACTACTACTATTACTGCTGCTACTACTGCTACTACTACTACTACTACTACTATTACTACTACTATTATTACCACTGCTGCTACTACTACTACTACTACTACTATTACTACTACTATTATTACCACTGCTGCTACTACTACTACTACTACTACTACTACTACTACTCCTGCTACTACTACTACTACTACTA
>VSDK01018551.1:0-10449 GCA_009767595.1 Symbiodinium kawagutii | reverse complement strand
TGCTTCGTTGGCTTCAGTTGGTTACCTGTTCGAGCATGGTTTGTTGAGCGTGGGGGAGTTGCAGCGGCAAACCAATGCTATTCATGCTGTGGGACAGAGCATGATTTATGGAATCTTGATGATTATTTTATTCTATTTTTGTTTTGCAGTCTTAGGTTTTTTTGTGGTTTTAGTGAACGTTCATGTCACAGGCAGTGAGCCTGCATGTCTCTCAGGACCACCGCAGCTGGCCTTGATGAATGAGCCCCACAATCCAGAGGATGGTGACTTGGTATTCAGGTAAATTTGAAAGGAGAAGTTCACTCTCCTCAGATTCCAAGCATTTTCAGAAACTTATCTATGTATAAGATCTGTTAGAGGATTACAAGGAGATGTAAGATCTCCTGAACATATATATATATATATTTTTTTTTATTTATCTCGATAGAGAACTTTCATTTCATACAAGCATCTGCCCAGGTGACGAGGATGCAGCGCCTGCTGACCCTGAAGGTCCAGCAGATGAGAGCCATGAGCCTGATGACAAGGGTCAGGATTCTGAGGAAGGCTGATCTGAGAATCAGCCAGTGTCTCGTCCATTTGCAGCGCAGACATGTGTATGCTGGCAAAATATCGTCATTTTGCAGCTTGGCTTTCTGACAGCATGGTGTACAAAGGAGGCCTCTGGTCTCCTATCCATTTTCCAAAGTTGTTGATGATATCATGGTTGTCAAGGAGATATGCTCAGGATTCTCCTATGTCTAGTGTAAATTTATTTTCTGGGGTTGGTTCATTGATAGAGTTTCCTTTCTGCTGGATTGCAAGTTTGCATCGAAGTGGTAGAGAAGTGATAAACATTAGAATTAAATCAAGATTTGGAGGAAATCCCAAGCTGGATCCCACAAGATCATTACAGTGAAACCAGGCTCATTTAAATTCGAAGGTGCCCATTTAAATTCACCAATTTAAATGCAATTTAAATATTTAAATTCATTTAAATTGGTTATATAAAGATTCTTATTGTTTAGACCACTTCACCAATTTAAATGCCATTTAAATGGCCTACCTTTATTTAAATTCAAAATGTGCCATTTAAATTCAAAATGTTTTCTTTAAAATTATATTTGTTGATTGATTTTTGGTATCATTTTTTAATATATTTTTTTGCATTTGTTTTTTGTAAAGTCATTTTTTTTATCGTTATGTAATCAGTTGTTTTCTTATTTTTTCAAGGGTTTGAGATGCTGAATTTGACAAGTATTTATTTTTTCTCATGCTTGAAAGTTTTTGATCAAAAAAAAATAATGAATCAAAGCCTTTTGTGAATCAAGGTAGTGTCTGAGTTTTGACTAGTGTGTCTAGACTGTAGCCATGTTCCTGTTGACTTTGCTTGGCAGCTGTGCGTGGATGATGTTTGGCTTGGGAGTGCCAGGAGTCAGTGGCAGGGGTGCTGCTAAGACCAAAGCCAAGGCTAAAGCCAAGGCCAAAACCCAGGCTAAGGCCAAGGCTGCTGCCACCAAGACTGCTGCCAAACGAAAGCTCAGCCCTGATGAGAAAGCCGGCTTACAGGCCAATCTGGCTGGTCAAGTGTACAATGCCAAAAAAAAATTGGCTCAGGCTAATGCTGGCACTCTTCAATTGACAGAAGAAGAAAAATCAGCCTTAGAATTGAAAGTGAATTTTTGGAATCAATATCAAATGTTGCCTCGTAACAGTGAAGGCAAAAATGAGATGCTTGAACTTTGGTCCCTGGACAAAACTTGCAATCGGTGGGCCCATCGCACAGAAGAAACCACTGCACAGCAAGTGGAAGAAGCTCGATTCACGAACGAATACCTCACCCGTTCCTAGAATGTCATGAGCAGTTTTTTGTAGTTGATTGGAATCTTTTTATTTCTTCGCACTTTGAAGAGTAAGCAGTCAGGATCACAGTCAATCAGATCAAATTGCCTCATTTCTGTCATATCTGGCGCTACTCAGGCTTTGAAGTTGCAAGAGAAGAGAACCTCAACATGAGGGATCCTACGGAGCTGCAAATCCTGGAGGATTTGCTGGCTGGTTTGCCGCAGGACGACAAGTGGGACGCAGCAGAGCCTCGCCAGGCCGCCTTTGCAAAGGCAGGATTGGTCAGGTACCACTACCAAAGGTCTCGTGGCGAAGAGCTCAAGGACATCAACTCGGCTTCGAGCACGGTGCAAGCCGGTGGTTCTTTCAAGCAAAAGGCTGGCACTCCCTTCATTGCCGACGGACCAGCTTCGAACCCGGTGAAGGAAGAGAACCCGGACTTCCACACCTTTGCCATGAGTTTAGCTTCTTTGCGCCAGGCCCGCTACAAGCTGATCAAGAAGATCTCTGAGTTGGAAGATGTCCAGCTGGCTCTGCAGAGTGCTGAGGGTGTTGATGCCAAGAATATGGCTGAGATGGATGAGAAAGTTGACTTGGCTCAAACGGCGCTGAAAGCTTTGAAAACGACATCACACGAGATGGACCAAATTCGCAGAGACACATTCGACGTTGATGTACACACCCCTCAAGTGACATCGGCGCTGGCAGACACTGAAGCCCATTACGAGGGAGTGCTGCTCTTCTTGAAGAAGGCAAGGAAGTGGAAGAAGTGAGCCTTCCAGGAGACTGAGTGCATCCCTGTGAGAGACCCGTCGGATCCCAACCGTGATCCACCTGGACACGTGAGTTTAGCGCGTGCCTGAAAAATGGTTTCATCCTGGCTGCCTTCTTTCTCTGCAGTTGCAAGGAGGTCTTGTATCTCCTACCTTGGACATCTGTCATCCATGTGAGACATTCATTACCAGAAGCTACATTGCAGACATATGTATATATATATATATATACAAATGTACATGCACATACACATACACTATATATCTATGCGTGCATCAATCTATCTATAAAAACGAATGCATCCACAGCTGTCTCACATCCACTTGCCCTCCATGTGGTCGCCTTGCTGCCTCCAGGGTTCCCAATGATATCAGTTGTATCGCTTCTGGCATGCTTTTCCATGTTGTACTCACCCAGTGGCCTGGAAACAAAGTCTTCATCATGTTTTTGCTGGGTTGAGACATTTGTCGCTTGCCAGGCAAGTCTGCGCTAGCTTGTACTTATAAGGAGTACGCTTGTACTCCTCAGGAAGGAGCGCCAAGGCACTCCTGAGAAAGTGCGTAACATGTCTCCTTGGTGGATATGGATATCGATGCAGTCAATGGTACCACTTGTTTCCTTTTTTCATGAGAAAGGAAATTGAGACACTGACTGGATCCATGAGATCTGGTCGGACAATTTTCCGCGCGCAGAGGCCCAAGCTAGCCGGTCCCACAGACACTTGCAGAATGCTTCCTAAAAGGAAAGCTGCCTTTGATCATCTACCGGCACCTCGCCGGTTGAGGGCCGATCTTTTGGATTTAGCCATGGGCGGTGTCATTCCTGCCCATAGGGCGACGACATTGGCGCGCAACGCTGAGGTTGCCGGAGCTGACCATGTGCATGACATTGCTAGTATGCCTTCTTCAGAAAAAACCGTAACACAAAGAGAGACCTCACCAGGAAAGCCTTGCAAGGAAGTGTCTGGCCAGCTATCTATTATTTTGATGCCCCTACGACGCATCCCACCCTGCAATCAGAACAAATTTGCTCGATCCCGGTACTTCTGCCACATGAAATCCTGGGAGCGTTGGCCGACCATAATCCTGGGAGCACAGCTCTCTTTCGAACGGATTTACTCGAGCCTGCACCTTTACAGCATTTGCGCAGAGCAGCTGCCTCCATGCATTGCCCTGTGGAAACCTTGGTGGGTATTTCTCTCTGGGGTGATGGGGTCCCATACTCGCACGACCGCAGCAAAACCTTTGAGATCGTAAGTTTGCAAATTCTGACTGTAGCCCAAGCAGACATGAGAATCCCGATCTGTGTCATCCCAAAACATTGGATGGTAAAGTGTAAGACTTGGAATGCGATTCTGGAGATTGTGAAATGGTCTCTTCACTGCAGCTCCTCTGGGTTGTACCCTGCTCGTCGACATGATGGCTCAGCTTGGACCAACAATGATGCATGGAGACGTCGCAGGGCTGGTCAACCATTGGTGCGCTGTGTCCTCCTGCAAGCAAAAGGAGATTGGAGCTTCTACAAGAGTGTGCTATATTTGCCTGGATGGTTCCTGGTCTTGGTTTATTTTTTTTTTTTTAAGTTCCCCTCAAGCCCTATGGGCCCATATGTCCGTGAATCGAATTGTTCGCAGGAACGAAAGGGAGAGCTGTTGCTGGAAGTGTGACATGACTCCGGCTCGTCTTCGGGAAGTTTCTAAGACAGCTCCTTGGAGACAGCCTGGCTCGCGAAAGAGCCACGCCCAAGTTCTGCACATGGTGCCAACTATATCTCCCTTGTTTGGTTGTCCTTTCTTCCACATCTCCATGGTGACTTTGGATTGGTTGCACGTGGTGGACCTAGGCGTCTCCCTGGACTTTGCCGGTTCCATTTTGAAGTACTTGTGTGACAACAAGTTGCACGGCACGCAAGACGAGAGGTATCGGGACATGCATCACAGAATGCAGTTGTACTACCATGCGTTCGATGTGCAATCTCGATTGGACCAGTTTAAGCCATCCATGCTGGTCAAGACTTCCAGGGGCCAGAACGCCAAATATCCCAAGCTTCGAGCAAAAGCTGGCGAATCCCGGGCTTTAGTCCCCTTTTTGGTCACGGTGGGACGTGACTTGTTGGATACCAGTGATGTTCTGGAAGGCCAGATGCTGCATACTTGTGTAGCTTACAATGATTGTTTTCAACAGTTATCCAGAGACACTTTCCAGCCCGCAAGGCTGCGAGACGCTGCTGACAAATTTGCCATATTATATGTCAGCTTGCACGATCATTGCGCAAAGGCTCATATGGCCTTGTTCAAAATCAAACCCAAACTCCATATGTTTTTGGAACTTTGCTTCGAGGCAGAAACAAGCCCGGCATCCACTTGGACGTACAGAGACGAGAGTTGGGGAGGGGAAGTGTCGGACATGGCCGCCAACAAAGGCGGAACGTCCAATCCCCACGCTGTGGGAAATTCTTTCTTGCGTAGATTTATGGCACGCTTTCCAGTCCCGGTGTTGTGAAGACGTCCGCGCTCGGAGAAAAACTGAACACACTGCACCGCTGCCGCTGTAAGGAGACGCGTGCGTCTCCTCCCTTTGGCGACCTGCGCAAAGGAGACGCCTTGATCTCCTGCATTTGCTGAAATTCAACAAGAAGGAGCTGTGAACTCCTCAACTTGCGGAAATCTACAAAGGAGATGCTTTCATCTCCTGAAATCTTGCATCATGTGCCAAGGAGAGACCAGACTCTCCTGCAACCACATTTTTTTTTGGTCTTGGTCTGCGCGCGTCTCGTAAGATTTTTTTTTATCCCTGTGTATCATACATGACATAACGCGAAATGATCAGAATATACCAACGCTAAATAGAGGAGGTAGATTTGCCAACCTCTCTTAATTTGAACCACGCTTAAATAGAGGAGGTAACGCTATTTAGCGTTACTAACGCTAATTAAGGGCAACAACCTCTTCTAATTAAGAGAGAAAGCCTCTATTTAGAGGAGGTAACGCTAATTAAGGGAGGTTGAGGACAAGATTTAAGGTTACTAACGCTAAATAGCGTTACATCCCTTAAATAGATGATGTGGGAAGCTTTGGGTTGCACCGCGCGAAGGCGAGACGCAAAAAAGCAGAGGTATGAAAGGCACCTGAAATCTCCATTCCAGTGCGATTTGCGGTTTCAAGCGTTTATGTTGCAAAAAGCTGCGCTTGCCACGAAAAAGTGATCCCGAGTCAAACGAAGTCCTGCACCCAATAGATCAGGTAAGGCAATTTTCTGACTAATAGTTAATTCCTTATTTCCTAACTATTTAAGTTAATTTTTGCTTGCTCAAAATTAACTTTTTTAAGTTAATTTTTCTTGTTTTAGTTAATTTTTTAAGTTAAAAAAAAGTTAATTTTTAAGGTAAAAAAGAAATTGCCTTAAAAACTAGTTAATTTTTGTTGTGTTTTTTTTAAATTTCACAAAACATGATGTTCTGTGGAGTGATGAATTTTTGAAGAGTATTGTGTGTTTTTAAGATTATTTGGTGTTGTGCTTCTAGGATTACTTTTGGTTTGTGTTGTCTAGGATTACTCTTTGGCTTGTGCAGTGTAAGATTACTCCTTGGTTTGTGTTGCTGCCAAACAGCTTTGTGTGTGGCTGTCTGGCTGACAGCTTGCAAAAACAAGCTTTGTGTGCAAAATCAATTTTCACTATAAGCAATGTGAGCACTTGGCAACACAATTCATTTGCACACCTGCAACACATTGTTTCTGTTGCATCAGCAAAAACACAAAGCAAACACAAAGCAAACACAAAGCAAACACAAAGCAAACAGAGCTTAGGCAAACACAAAGGAAACACACACTTCCATTCTAAGGTGTGAAGGGTGGCAAAACATATGAATCGAAACGTTTTTCCAATACACTGTTCCTTCACACTGCCTTTGCTTGTGGGCTGCAATGGCTTCCAGGAGCAGGTTGGGGCCAGACCCCAGTGTGCAAGTGTGTGACCTTCAGAAGAAGCTGTGGGAAGTGACTCAAAGACAGGGCTGCATGGATATACACAAAATCCTTCACAGTACAAGAGATCAGAAATGGAAATCAGCTCCAGATTCAGAATGGCTTGGTGGTGATGGCCTTGCAGACTTGATGAGTTCCCTTTTCAGCTTGCATACCAATGGTGTGCTGCAAGGTTCCAAGTTGAAAAAAGCCTTGTTGAAGCTGCAATCTGAAAAGGGAAGAATGAATTTCACCAGGCTGCATGATTCTGATTGGTGTGACAAAATGGATGAGCTGATCAGAATTGCTGCTGGCCAGTATCGCTCTGCAAAGCAAGATGCTGTGAAGTATGGTCGCTTGGTGAGGAAAGCCAGTGTCAAGGAGAAGAAAAACATAGATATGGTGCTGGGCTTCATGGTGTTGTCTGAGGAGGAGATGGTCACTGGTGGAGTTGCCCCTGCAGGAGGACCAGATGAACCTGCTCAGGTTGAAGCCAAAGGAGAAGCCATGGACAATGCTTTGGTAGTGGCAAAGCCAGAGCCTAGCAGCACTAGCATTTTCCACAGAGTGCTGAAAAGGGAAGCCAGTGACCCAGCTTCACCTTCTTTTGGCTTGAACACTGGCCAGGCCAAAGCTTCCAAAAGCAGTTCTTCTTGGGAAAAGCCTTCTGTGTCAAAAGCAAACAACCTTGCTGAGTTGGAACTGGCTGAAGATGAGCAGAAAGAATTGATGAACTGGATGACAGAGACTTCCCAGGTTGAGAAAAAGCAGAACCAGAAAGGAGCTAAGAAAAAGAAGAAACAGCAAACAGAGAAGACTACTGGCACACTTCAAAAAACAGAAAAGAAGAGCAAGCAGAAAGTTGCAACAAAGCCTTGTCTGAAGCAGCAGAAACCTGCAGCTACTCACAAAACAAGTTTCTTGCACAGGGCAACTTCTGCAGCTTACCACAAAGCTCGAACTGCTGCCAAGAAGCTTGGGAAATCTCCAGAAGAAGCACTTCAGGCTGCAAGGGAAGCTTTGAAAAAAACAAAAGAGGACATCCAAGCTGGTCTGCTCAAAGAAAGCTAGACTGCAATGTATTTTGGGTGATTTGAAACTTTGACAGTCACATGTTTTGAAATATAAATTCAAATTGTTCTCAAAAAATCAAAAAACACTATACATGTGTTTGTTTGCAACAATGATCCCAATACATGGTGTGGCTTTGGCAATTGTCCTCTTGCTGCAAAAGTAGCAACAAGAAGCTGTGGACCACACACAGCTGTGAGCTGTGCTCAAGTCTTCCAAGGGAAAAAAGAAGTGCTGCTGCCAGCCTGCTGCTGTGTCATAGGATTACTTTGGAACAGGCTGTGCTAGGATTACTGCTTTGCTGCAGTGGCTGTGAGTGAAAACCTTGGTTAGGATTACTTTTGTGTTGCCAGTGTTGAGTTCTGCTGTGGCTTGCCCTAGGATTAGTTTTTGGAGTAGGATTACTGTGGCTTGTTGTAGGATTACTCCTTCCTTGGGTTTGTTCTAGGATTATTCCTGGTGGTAGGATTATTCTGACTTGTACTAAGATTACTCCTTGTGTTAGGATTACTCTGTCTGAGCTGTTGCAGAAAAGCAATGCCTGCCTTTTTTTGGCTTCAAGCTTGGCAGCAAGCTCACCAAAAAGAACAAGAAATCAGAGCAGGTGGAAACATAGCAAAAATACACACACACACACAGCCAGAAAGCACATAAACACACACAAGTACAGACACACAAAAACACTTCACTTTTCTTTCAGAACAAACAAGCACCAAAAAACAACAAGGTCACACACAAGGACACCCAGCATAGACAGCCATACAAACAACAAACACAAACAACCAGTTGTGTCACACAAACAACCAATACAACAAACAGGAACAGAACCACAGAGCTGCCACTGAGAAGCCATGGAGGAGAAGGACTGCCGCCTGTACATCAGGAATGTGCCTCTGGAGATGTCCTGGAGAGATGTGGCTGCCTGGTGTGAAGAGACCTGCGAAGTGAGGCCATTTTGGGTAGGTCTCTTGAAGCAGGGCATGGACTGTAGATCTTGCTATTTGCACTTCTGGTGCACGGTGGAAAAGGCTGAGGAGCTGTCTGGGTGCCTGACTGGGCTGTACCTCACACACAAGCCTACAGATTGTGTGGTTGCACTGCAGCAGACAGAAAGACCAAAGGTCGAACCTTTTTCTTAACTTACCATGGGTTCAGGAGGGGCCCAACTTTTGACCAGGATGGAGCAACCATTCGTGGTCAGTGTAGTTGCTGTGAGCAGCCATGGCCCAGTTGCCCAGTGTGCTTTGTTTCTTGATAAATGTTGGGACTGATTAATGGTGGACAATTAGGATTACTAAGGTCAACTTGCTTAGTGTAATAATTCCAGGAAATCATTTGTGTTCTCATCTGAGGCTGAAGTGAAGCACCTGAAGTTCTTGGGCAGCAAGATCAAGGAGTTGGATTACTGATCTGCAATAGGATTACTCATGTGTTAGGATTACTGTGATTGTACTTCTAGGATTATTCCTGTATGTGCTCTAGGATTATTGATGTCTTAGGATTAGTTTTACTTAGGTAGGAGTACTGTGCCCCAAGAGAAATCTAGATTCTTGCAGATTTCACATCTAAGGTATGGATCCGCCACAGAAAGGATCAAGCAGCAGTGGGGGGAAATGTCCTATGAGCAGCAACTAAGCACCAATCTGTTAGAGCTGATCAATGTGAGCAGTCTGATGTTTTGACATGATTTTTTTTCAAGGCAAAGCAGAATGGGGTTTAGGGACTTCGAGCACTTCGCAGACTCCTACATGAAGTCCTTGTGCCTGAACAGCACCCAATCAACATAAGAGTTTCTACTTGTAGGATTACTGCTTGTAGGATTACTGCTTGTAGGATTATTGTTTCCAAATTAGTTTGAATTTTGTTGTGCTCAACTCTGAGGGACTGGGGTGTCCCTGATCCTGTGGTTGTCCCACTAAAGGACACCCAGGCTGGGTCCAGCACAGACACTGTGCCCAAAGGTGGTGGGCCTGTGTCTTTAAGCAGCAATAAAACTTGTCCAGCAGTTTTTGTTCTGTCATAGGATTACTTTGTAGGATTATTGAGCAGGATTGCTGTCTAGGATTACTTTGTAGGATTACAAAGGTGCAAGACTTTTCTATAACAATTGTGGGCATGACCAAGGACTGGAATGCCATTGGCATTCAAGGCTCCAGCGCAATTCAAGCCTCCACCTGAGAGCTTCAGAGGTGGAACCCCAAAAGGAGGACAGTACTTGGCTGCAATTCAAGCAAGTTTTGTTTGTGTTCTCTAGGATTACTGGAATCATTTATATTGGCTTCATAGCAGTTTGTTTCCTGTCCTGAGGTACCCAGGTTCTGCAGCGGCACCATTGAAACCTCCTCCTGTGCAGCCTATTTTCCAGCCCAAGGATTTCCAGCCACTGGGAAGCATACCTGTAGGATTACTATGGTCTTGTCTTTCCATTTTTCATGTTGCATCCAAATCTGAGGTATCTTCAGGGGCCTTGTGCAGGATTTCCAGTGAAAGCTCCCCCTGGGCAGCCCATTGTCCAGCCCAAGACTTCCCAGCCCCTGGGAAGCATTTCTGTAGGATTACTATGGTCTTTTTATGTCTTTTTTATGTTGCATCCAAATCTGAGGTCTGTTCAGGGAAGTTCTGAGAAGACACCAGCAATCCCTGTGCCAGCCCCACCTGTGAAGTGACTAGATTGCAGCTTTAGCTTCAGTGTAGGATTAGTTTGGCTTCTTGGGACTGGTTGAATTCAGTTTGTTAGTTTTTTTTGTGGGCACATAGGATTATTCTGGTCTCTTCAAGTTATTTTGAAGGAAGCATGTCAGTATCCTTCATCAGGAACC
>VSDK01018526.1:312510-326982 GCA_009767595.1 Symbiodinium kawagutii | reverse complement strand
CACACACACACTTTTCACCAAATGCTGTGCCTTCCACTCCTTTAGTCAATAGATTAAATTAGATTAGATTAGTATATACCTACATTTACTTATCCTAACCTTTCCAAAGGCATCCCGACGCAGTGGATGAAGACAGGCCTTCTGAACAGGTCAGGGCAAAACAGGTGTGTATATATGTATGTATGTATGTATGTATGTATGTGTATGTATATGTATGTATGTATGTATCTATCTATCTATCTATCTATCTATTTATGTATGCGTGGTTGTAATGATTGCCAAAATGTGTCTTAGTTTGCCGGTTGCTTGGCAAGGTGTCCCTCTCCAAAGGCTCTGGTTGAAACGGATGCCAAATGTCAGAGTTTGCTGGTTGCTTCGCGAGGTCATCGTCGTCATCACTATCATCTTCATCTTCATCATCATTTTCATCATCACTCCCATCCCTGTTGGGTTTCCACAACGAATGTAGGGCTGGTCATCAACCTGCGGGTCAGGGCGGGTGCTGAAGGCAAAAATGCAGGGTCTTGGGCAATGGATTGAAACGATTGTCAAAATGATAGGGGGTGGTGGCAATTTGTTTTGAAAAATCCAACTCACCAAGCAACTGGCTAAATCTAAGCCATTTTTTCTCCACCGGATGCCTTGCACTGTTTGGCTGTCGGGCAAGAGACCCAATGAGAAGCTTTGAAATCAAGAGTGGATTTCAGCATCGGAAATTATCAATGAGTTTTGGAATATCCCAGTTAGAAATCAAGGGTGAGTATCAACAGTGGATATTGTAGCCGGATATTGAATGTAAATACGGGGCATTTTTAACCTATTTTAGTGGCATATCCAAGGCGGATTTCAAGGGCTGAAATCAAAGGCTAAAATAGATGGTGATTTTTTGGATTACCCTTTACTCTTTTCCCTGCTGATTTCCACACTGGATATGGCACATTTAGTAGCCAAGACCACGGGCATCAGAACCAGCACCACCAGCACTACCACCAGCAGTGCCACCAGCAGTGCCACCGTTCTTGGACGCAATCTCAATCAAATCTGCTCCCATCTTCTGCCAACGGATGACACCATCATCATCACTGTAGTGGCTCAACAGGCACAGTTCCACAAAGCCTTTCATCGCATCAGTTGTGTATCCACACAACTTCCCAATCTCCTCCATCTGGAGGTGCTCTGTGGGATAGAGTGCCTTTGCGGTGGCAGACACACGAAGGTAAGAATGAGAGGCACTCAAACCAGTCTGAAGTTTGATGATGTCCCCAACTGCCAAACTGCGCAATCCATCCATCACAAGGTCAGGCTGGGTGAGCAAACGGTCTTTGAGCTGAACAATGTTGGCAACGGTGTTCTTGATGAAGTTTGGGGGATTGGATGCATTAATCCTCAGCAGGGATGTTCCAACCGTCTCCATCAGCTCCTTGATTTTGCCTTCCTTGTCCATCTTCTCAACCTTTGCCTTGCCACCCACTGCGCGCTTCCCCCCACCCTTGAGCTTCAACTGGATGTAGGCTGTGAAATCATCCACGCAAAGGGAAGCAATGGTCTGCTCCAATGTCCAAGCATCACCTGTGTTCTGACCAATCAAGGTGTAGGCATCTCCAAGGTCTGTCAGCCAATCCAATTCATTAGCCAAAGACTTCACTGTCTGAGATGACCGGAAGTAAAGGGTCATCCTGTGGCTTCCACACTTGGTCTTCAAAATCACTTTGTGCTTCTCTTCGTCCAAGCCTTGGGTGGCTTCCTCATCGCACAAGACATCTGGAAAGTAGAGGAAGCTGTCGTCAAAGTCAGCATCAACCTGCTCACATTCACCGCCAGAACTCTCTGCATCACTGCCCTCTTCAGAAGCCTCAGCCTCGTCATCTGATGGACGGAGCAAATTGTCCAACACTTCAGAGACTTTGCGACAATGAGCAAACATTGCCTTTGCACTGGTGGTTTTTTCAATGATGCTTCCAAAGTTGCTCACGATGTAGGTTGCCAAATCCTGACGGTTCATCTTGCGTCTGGTCTTGGCAGTTTTATCATTCCTCACAATGCCATCACCGTCATTGCGAGAAGCAATGTCAATGAGATGCTCCTTTGGAAGTTTAAGCAGGTCTCCCACATTCGGTTTCCATTCATTGAGTTCCTGCAGGTCAATGATATGACCAGAAGATGCCATCACCGGAACAATGGTCTCATTCTTCCACACGAACACCAAAGCCATTGCGCAGGGAATGAAGTGAAGCAACCTTTACTGCAAATTTTGAGCACGAATTGCTCAAAAGTTTCAGCGTGTTCCCCAACCAATTGCCAATTCAAAAATTATGATGTCTTGGTTGAATACATCTTCCAAATGTCAAACTTTACAGACTGCTTGGCAATATGTCCCACATCCCACTTCCCACAGTTGCAGTTGCGCACCTCCTCCGCGTGAGGAGGTTGATGACCACCAATTGGCTGAGGCTTTGACCTCCGTGCCAGTGGTGGTGGGTTGTTTTGGTTTTCTTTATTGTTGTCTATTGTTTTGGTTTTGTTATAGTCTTTATCTTCTTCTATTTTGTTGTTGTTGGTTGTTTGTTATGGTTTTATGGTATGGTTTTGGTTTTTGGTTGGTGGTTTTGGTTTTATTGATGATGGTTTATTGTTCTGGTTTTGGTTGTATCATAGGGTGGGGCGTCCCACATAAGATGGGATTGCCCTACTCTAACTATAACGAAGCGATAAGCGGATTTTCACAAAATGTCTTCTTCTCATGAGTTGCCCATGGGGCCGATCCAGTAATGATGCGTTGAAATCGGTCGTGTGAAAGGCTTATGGCCTGAAGATAGAAAGTTATATGAATGGAAACAAGAAATGGGGACACGGCAGATGATGACCTGGAAGCATAAAAGTAATTGACTGCGCATCAAGAGTGTGGTGCGAGGGCATCCAATGTCACCAAACACTGGGAAACGATATAGTGAACTCCCAAAAACGACATCAATTGAGAAAATCCGCGATTTTAAGTATTGCCGCTTGCTCACATGATTGGAAACAACTTGATGATTTTTGGTGGTGATGGTCTTTAAATGTTTGTAAGCAGCGTTAAACATCGTTAAGCTCATTTTGGACAGCTTTCGGTGCTGTACGCTCACTGGTGGTTCATTTTGTTTCTTTTTATCGGCGTTGTTGATTCAATATGTACGAAGCATACACAAATATACACATATATCTGTTTACACATTCAAAGCGCGAGAGAGAGAAAGAGAGACAGACAGAGAGAGAGAGAAATCCCAGATTAGATTCATATTAAATGCATTTAAATATATACCATTTCACGGTGCAACATTCTTCCGAGCTGTTTGGGCGCTCAGAGGTGCATATCTACAGTGGGGTGGCTACGATGCCTGGATTTGGTCCAGCTGAGCTGATGAGCGAGGTGGTTGATGCCATGGTTCATGGCTGATTAGTCGATGATACCGTTGCTTTGGATCATGACGGTTGCTGGTTGTTTGATTTTTTGGTTGGTTGATTTGATTGGCAGTCCATTGATGGTATTGATACTTTGAATCATGGTTGATGGTTGCTCATGATGGTGGTCACTCACCAATTGAGTGCCTGGATGAGACTGGCGAAATCTGGCAATATCTGGCAATGTCAAGTAGTTGGATGCAACCAGCACACTCTTGTGCAGCAACCAAACGACAGGCCAAAAGTCCAAATTAGTGTTTTGCACTAGCCCGTCCCCACTTGCGTGTTCGCATGCATCATTCAGCTGCCGAAATGCATGTTTGACTTTTGGCGCTTGATTCCCACGGCCCAAGGAATCCCAGTGTCCCATGGTTTCCCGGTTTCCAGTTGAAATTTGCATCAACCAATCTCGCAAGCGATCAATTCTTTGTTGTTTCACCTGAGCCTGCCAAGTTCAGGCAATCACAACGCTGCGAGTGGGTCCTAGTGGGTCCTAGTGGCAAATCCAGGGCACACTTGGGCCAGGCAATGTCATAAGCTTCTGGCGACAGCAGCCACCGTAGGTTGTGGGCAAAAAGAACCGCAGGTGTTTCCCAAGCCAAGTTACCCATATTTACTCTAGAATCACCCTGTGAAGAATCAAGGGGGGATTTGATGATGGCATTTTTCAGGAACAGCCTCAAGGGAATACAGCGAGGAAAAAATGGCAACATGGCAATATCATCCAGAAATCAGTTTGGCTCACGGGTGGTTACCGGAAATTCGCTTTGTCCATGGAGTTATCGTCAGACATGGAATCACAACCTCAAGGAGGCCCAGAAACAAACAGAACAGATATCATTGGTCATTTGATATATATATATATATACACGCAGGTATTCATGTTGCCATATCATTTGCCATATGCAGGATTTGCATTAGCTGAGAACGGGTAAAAGGGCTGTTCAAGGGACAGGGTCTTGCCACAACCAGACCACTCTGATTGAACTGACCATTTTGGTGGAAATTGTGCCTCGTCACGGGAAAAGGCCGCACCAAGAACTAAGCTCACTGAGACAGTGAGGGGTGTCCATTAGCAGGTGAACTGATGCAAATCTGATTATCTACGTGCCACTAGTTGGAACGATTCTGATTGATTCTTTTTGGTCACAATCTGAATATGGTTGGTAGTTTGCCGGAAACCCAGGGGCAGTTCAAGCTACCATGTTTGGCTTTCAGGTGCCTGTTTACCCGCAGACATCCACAGCCTCAAGCATTTTGCAGCTGTGGATCACTTTACCACCCGCCACTTGCTTAAAGTGGAGCTGGTGTTTGAGCAGGGGATGGGTGATGGTCAGAGCATTACGCAACACAGCGGTATGAGCATCCCAACAAAGATAAGTTTGACAATTCTCTTCATTCTTGGGAAAGACTCACTGGATCCACAGGGTTCCCATCTAAATCGCCAGCTTTTTTTTTCAGGTGAGCTTTTAGGCAAACACCAGGCGAACAGCACAGGGTATCTCGTTGAAGCTGAGGTACCTTACCAATCGAACCGTGGCACGGATAGCCTCACAGATATGGCTGCTTGACATTCAGCAGAGTTGGAACGCGGAAAGCTTCTTTTCCTCTATGGCAATCAATTTCATCAATAGGAGGCTCCGAGCAAAGAGATGCAATTACCACTACAGCATGGTGCTCGGGGCTGTCCTGTGACCAAGGCGTTCAGTTCGTGGAGAATTGACTGTGAATTTGCTTTGCTTGTGTCCACGTTCAGCATGAAAACGCCTATGTCAAGCACTTGCTGAGGCTCGAATGCTGATAGCAGCGTTCCTTGGCTCAGGTTCAAGTCACGTTAGGCTGTCGACAAACTGAGTTACCCTCTGCTAAAGACTCGAAGAGGGCAGGTCATAGGAGCTCGCAATCCTAAGGAAAGCTGCCTGGTAGATTGCTTTTTGACCCACGAAGGGTCGTGGAAGGGTCGTGGTGGTATAAAGGGAGTGATTACTGAACAGGGCGATTGGAAATCAACGGTATAGAGCAGCACGAGCAGCACTCAACCGAACTCAGGTTGATATTTGCATGGCAAATTCATGGATTGATGGCGGCAGACTTGGACATGGTGAGTCCAACAAATCGCCACTTCCTCAGGCTGCTGCTGCTGGCATGGCCGCTGATCAGTGGTAGAGAATTGGGGATCTCTCAAGGAGACCCAGGGGTAGCCAGACAAGGGCCGTTTCTGAGGTGGAAACTCTGCAGAATTGCCCCTTGGACTCAGTTGAAATGCTGAACTGGGGATGAGTCACATGTCACAACCGAGATCAATATTATATCATCATATATCATCATCAAAATTTGTTGGGCACAGTTTAGGTCACAACCTGTCACCACTACCAGCAAAATTGGGTGAAACGCTTTGAGACCGGCTGTTCTGTTCATGGATGACATGGATGTTCGCTTGAGATGTCAAACCAATAGCCAGTTGGGTATATCATTGGTACCCCAGGGACCCCACGCATCCAAAAAATGCTCCTTATCTAGGGCGGGGATCGCCAGATCTATGGCGTGGGGGATCACGATCTATAACCAAGCACCACCACAGCACATGGGTTGAACTTCTGGTGCCCCGATTTGTTTGCCAAGGACTCCATGTGAAGCTGACAGGGGCTCCTGTGCAGTCCAAAGCAGGACGCTCAACGCTGTTGGTGCCCAACAGCAAGGGCTGGGGATGGATTTGGTGGAGCATCGGTGAGCATCCCGTGCTTGGATTCCTGATTGTCTCGGAGAATGCTGAGGATTTGAGATGTGGTTTTGCTTGTTCTTTGTGTTTGATGTCCGCTAGCACTGGCAAGCATGCAGCAAGAAAAACATGAATTCTTCATCAGTGATCTAGATGGATCGGTCAATGCGTCACCATGCTTCTTTGCACCTCTCTTCTTTCAGGAGTTTGTTGCAACAGAATGCAAGTTCGACGCTTCAAACTGAAAGCGCAGGCCACATGGTCGGAGTGCTGACCATTACCATGACCAATCCTGCTCCTGCGAGCACATGCGAGCAGACCAGCCCAGCTAGACTGCCAGCAAACTTGCGCAGCATAGCGTCAGCCACCGGATTCATTCTTCCATTATTTTTTGGGGAGGGGGAGAGGTGGCAAAACATGGCAAAACAACCACTTCCTACAGTATTAAACCATTCCCCCCTTGGAACGTACAGATTGCCAGATTGCCAGAGAGAGAGAGAGAGAGAGGAGTTCTTGGTGGTAAACCATCCGCCATTAACACCATACCTCAAGCACCAACCGCCCAACCACTACCATCAAATATCAATGGTTGAATGATTCTAAACCATTGGTTACTCAGATTTTGTGTGTCGCCTTGCAGGTGAAAAGGCTGCAGCAGCTTGGCATGCCAAGTAGCACTGATGTATGGAACTCTTTGGGCCCGGTTGAGCCTGGAGATCAATGTCATGCTATGGGTTGACAGCATCACCACTATCATGAACTTCATCGTCACCAACATGACCATTAGCATCGTCATCGGCATCATCATGGTAGTCATCGCCATCATCTGCCTTGGAGCCACCAATCAAACAGTAAGATCAGCAACTCTAGCAGTTGACTTGAGTTCGACCCATGCGCCATCACAGAAGCGACAGCTCCATTGAGGATTCCCCACAAAAGTCCAAGTGCAGAAGTCCGTCACAACCATGATTGATATGGTCTTTTCAAGAGCCCTCTTTGAACTTCACGCCAAACAAATGAGTTCTCAAGATTGAAAGCCTGCTGTGTCCGCTTTCCATGAGGAGGCCTCAAGATATGCTTTGTCATTGCTCATCGTTCGCCAGCTTCGTGCAGAGGTGCGGTTCACTCCGATGTTGAAACCCACCAGATCCAGCGATGTGTCCAGGACTGGACGGCCATTGTGCTTCCCCTCATTGCGGTCGCGGTCCTGGCTGGGGCCTTCTACATCTTTATGCTTCCGGCGAAGGCGCCTGGAAGATCATGGAAGATCCGTGCCAAGGGCCGTACCAAGGAGACCCAAGGAGCAAAGAGTTCACCAACATGTTCAACCAAACCACTTCACTTGCCAAGGTAGAACCAGAAGGTTCAACCTTAGGTGATGCCAAGTGTGTGACGCTTCACTCCGCAACTCCAAGCCCCCTGGGTAGGACCTTAGGCCCCAGCAGTGTCACCTGCCTTGATGCATTCCTGGGAAATGTAGTCCACAACTCCAGGAGGGGATCATTGAGACAGGGAGATGGAAAATCGTAAATACGGTCATGTTACAAACCCACAAACCAGTATGCACCACTAATAAACCACTGATTATCACCTCTTTCTTTCAGCCGGGTCCAACCTGTCTCCAGGCGGCGCCAACTCGTCAACCTCGTGCTTCGGTGCAAGCGCCGGGCACGGCGAATTCTCTGCCGCAGCCCTCGCGAGTGCAGGACCCAATGGGGGGCCAGTCATCAGGGCGGATCACTGGTGCCATTGATATGCCATTGATATGCCATTGATCAGATTTGGTTCGTAGAGCCAGCAGCCACCACACCTGCGTGATAGGTTTACAGCCAAATTTCTCCACAACGTTGGTGTCCTCAAAGATTGTTCGCTGGTGGGGTAAGCAAAGTCAGCTGACACATCCGGAGCTTTGCGGATGGTTTTGTGATGCAAGCACCGTATTTGCCCTTATGGGTGGCGAAGTTATTTTGGAGGATCCGGTCGCAGAAATTAGCACACGTCATGTTATATAAAGCAGTTTTTCACTGTTTTTTGTAATGATGTATCGTTTGGATCTGTTTGTGCCATTCTTTTAAGGGCATTGGCACTTGATATCGACAAGCGCGTTCATGGATGATCCAGCTGCTAAGTCGCACCACTCACCAATTTTATTACATACAAAATAGCCGGTGATCCACCATCTAATATCAGCTGGTGATTTACCATTGCAGCTGAATCCCCTATCGACAATCATTCACAACTTCATAGGGATCCTATGATTGTTGCTTATTATATATCTATTTCAACGATTGGCCATCATTCACCGCTATACATGATCATTGCAGTGACCATTGCAACTATATAGTCAATCATCAAAAACCATCATTCATTAACTATCCTAGTACAAAACATGCTAGTCATCAATATATTCCCAGTGTTCATCATCAATGACCATTCTCCTCCCTATTGGTTGGTTGCGATTCATTATCTAATTCCCTATAGTTAACCATATTTAACCATCAATAAACATGTCGATCATAATCATCGTCCTCCTCCTCCTCCTCATCATCATCATCATCATCATCATCATCATCATCATCATCATCATCATCCTCCGCTCAATGGTGGTTAGCCGGACCTCGAGGTGCCAACGGCCCCACGACCTTCCGAGCGACCGCGCGTTTCCGAAGCACGGCCCAGTGCACCTGCAGCAGCACGGCCCTTGAGCATGGTACTCTGCTCCGCGCCATGGCAGCACAGCTGGTGCTTTCGAGAAATTGTTAACTAGAGGGGTGAATGAGGCTTGATTAGTAAGGCTCAGTAGGGGTTGATAAGGGTTAGTACGGGTTAGTAAGGCTTAGTAAGGGTTGAGAGAAAGAGAGAAACGATTTGTAGGGGTTAGTAAGGGTTAGTACGGGTTAGTGGGATCAACTACTGGCTGATGGTTTCAGATAGTCTTTATTTTCAAGTATGAGGGTGACGAGTTCTTATTGGCGCGCATGTTTGTGCGATGGGGCAGCCAAGCACCAGGTAGATACCATTAGTTTAACATGGTTTAGCAACGGTAGTGAACATGGATTAACCACTGATCACACCAACCATCATTCACACTTTGGACACCATTGTTGATGATGCTTCCTTTTTTTGGAAGGAGATGTCAGACAATCATTCACCATGACTGATGTTTAGTCATTAGCCATGGTTAACCATCATTGCCATTTTTCGCTGGTCCCTTTGGCCAGGCAATTGGAAATGATGTGCAGCCATAGGCTTGCACACAAAGAGCCTGCACCAAGTCACAAGCTTTCAGTCAACCGCTCCAATATCCGGTGTCCGTCAGAACAGTGTTTGATCTGAGGATTTGTTGGTCCAAGATGGTTTGGAATGCACCCTGGTCCTGCCCCGCTTGGCGCTTTTGAGCACGCATCTTGTCGCCGAGAGTTCATTTAACTTTTGCTGCTGACCTCTGCAAATCGAACCCACTGATTCTGGTTTCGGTGTGGGAACTCAGGAATGCTCAAGTGAACGTTTCCGACACGAAGGGCGGATCAGTGAGGGCCCCAGTCAACACAGCTGAAGATGAGACTCCCCATCGCCTTTGTCATGTGAGGTTGGTCGTTTTCTTCACGAACATCAGAAATAGATGATAAGTGAATATCGGAATAGGTTCCTAAAGACCTTTACTTTTGGGATCAGGGAGACGCGAAGCAATGGGATCTGCAGAGTTTTCTCTTTGCAAAACCTCAGGTTTTTCGCATCAAATTCTCATTGACTCCCGACCGTGATGGTACAAGGCGCAGCTGGTGCCCCAAATCTCCCTCTGGGAGGTGCAACCAATCGTGCACTGGCAGGAGCCTCCCTACCAAAACGACAATTTTTGGGTTATGCGGGGTTGCTATGGGTTGCTCATATCAGGGACACATGGTGTAACGGCTGGCAGATGGCAGTCAATTTTGTAGTCAGGAACTATCAATCATTCATTCTTGGAACATCCTACCTGTTTGGAGGTTGGGAGGGGGCTAAGGTGCCAGTGGTAGCCATGGCTTTACAGGGGAGCTAAGGAGCTACCGAGATGTTTGCCCAACCGGCGTAGTTGGGCTCATTAACGGTCTCATCCTTTTAATTTTGGTTCCGGAGCCCATTGACACATTGGTTGATAATTGTCACAGCAACATCATTGAATCAGGGTTGCTCCTTAGTTTGTTTATGAGCCATTGTCATTTGATGGTCAATCGTTGGCTTCGCTTCCTTGGCTTCTAACTTGGTTGATAAGGAAAGTCAATCTTTGCTGTATTGACTAGAGTTGCGGCTGCCAGCACTCGGCCCTTGAGAACGCTGGAGGCTTGTGATGTCTAACCAAGCTGGAGATATGACCTTCGCAACGGCTTCCGATAGCCGGACGGTCCAGGTCGCCAAGGGGGAAGCCGGTGGGGGTGGTGGACGAAGCGGTGGAGATGGCGTAGCCCTATCAGCAGCCTGAAATCGATGCTGGTTCCGCTGGAGTTTTGCGGGAAATTAATGGAAATCATGGTCCCTGGAGATCCTTTGGGTTCTTTAAAACATGCTCGTTTTGGGAGGAAACCATATGTAGCGCTATGTCATGCAGAGCTTTCAGAGGACAAGAGTCATCCAAAGTTTCACATCTACAGCGAGGGAAGCAACGAGAACAGATCTTGCTGCTTGATCTTGGCGTAAGCTTTTTTTGCGCTTGGTTGGTGTTGGATCTTGCCTGAAAATCCTTGAAACCGTGCTGATATAGGAAAGTCGAGGCTGATTCTTTTGATGGTTCCCTTTTTGCCGATTCGTTTGGCAGGCTGGTGCCGCACAGCAGCGCGCCCTATCTATCGCGAATCCCAAGGACGCTGTCATGTGCTGGTCGTCGCGGGTCCCTAAATAGCAAGGTATCAAGGGTGGGGAGAATGCTGAGCGATCTCTTCCCCATCCCTGGCCGGCCGTCTCTTCTAGAGCTGAGGTTTCTCGGGGGTTATATTGGAGTATTGGTGGGAACAGATGATGATGGAAGAAGTGGGGGCCATTGCGGGTATTGCTTGAGCCGATGCAGGACCCTTCCAGACAGTTTTTGCTCGAAGACAAGTCAGGTGGAGATTTTCAGGTGTCCAACACATCTGGGCATCAATTCATCCGTTCCTTGTCAAAGCTCATTGATCGTTTTTGCTGAACTTGCTGCTGGAGTTCTCAATGAAATGCTGGATGGCCGCGCAAGACTGAAATCGCTTTCGTCATCTTTGGTCGGTTGCCAAAGTCATTGTTCGAAAGTGGACTTCCCTCAATAGGCCCATCAGATCCGACATCAAACACGACCATTCTTGCCATTCACTGTGCCACACAGTGTCCCATTGTGAGTGCGATAGCTTTGGCCATACATTTCCGGTATTTTCCAGTGGTGCAAATCGACCAAGGATTCATATCTATACCTGGGGGGTTCAACGCTATCGACGACCAGGCCTGGAGGGGGCAGCACGTGTTGAGCATGGGGCATGGGAATCAAATCCTAACATGAGAATCCACTGGGCACTATTGGAAATATTGGAACTAGAAGTGTATCAATATAGTTGATCAGCAAATGACTACACGCATCAAGACTACTGACAGAGATATGTTTTTGATTGTTTTTGACGTTTTTGCTCACCGAGCTGAGCT
The DNA here is from genome assembly GCA_009767595.1 of Symbiodinium kawagutii. Taxonomy (NCBI): domain Eukaryota; class Dinophyceae; order Suessiales; family Symbiodiniaceae; genus Symbiodinium; species Symbiodinium kawagutii. The sequence goes on along the minus strand of VSDK01018526.1, from coordinate 315,185 downwards.
TCAGAGAGTGAGCATGCCTTGAACGAGCTGAGTAAGCAACATTTGCCCAATTTTGATGCTACAACGATGTTTTTTCCCCGGATAGCTGACAAGCTACAAGGGGTTCTTACTTCTCTATGGTAGAGCCTTGAATCGGCGCTTTTGCTTGCCGCTGCTTTGCCGCTGCTCATGCTTGTCTCGTCTTTGTCTCGACTTTGTCTCCCTTGCGGCTGTGGATCGGCGCTTTCTTTGCCGCTTCTGTGCCGCTGCTCATGCTTGTCTCCCTTTGTGTCCCCTTTGTCTCCCCTTTGTCTTCTTTTGTCTCCCCTTTCTCTCCGTTTCTCTCCCTTTGTCTTCCTTGTGGCTCTGGATCGGAGCTTTGTTTGCCGCTGCTCTGCCGCTGCTCATGCTTGTCTCCCTTTGTCTCCCTTTGTCTCCCCTTTGTCTCCCTTGTGGCTCTGGATCGGCGCTTTCTTTGCCGCTGCTCTGCCGCTGCTTTGCCGCTGCTCATGCTTGTGTCCCTTTGTCTCCCCTTTGTCTCCCCCTTGTCTTTCCTTTGTCTCCCTTGTGGCTTTGGATCGGCGCTTTCTTTGCCGCTGCTCTGCTGCTGCTCATGCTTGTCTCCCTTTGTCTCGTCTTTGTCTCGACTTTGTCCCCCTTGCGGCTGTGGATGGGCGCTTTGTTTGGCTCTGCTCTGCCGTTGCCCATGCTTGTCTCCCTTTGTCTCGCCTTTGTCTCCTCTTTGTCTCCCCGTTGTTTCCTCTTTGTATCCCCTTTGTCTTTGCTCTGTCTCCCTTGTGGCTCTGGATCGGCGCTTTCTTTGCCGCTGCTCTGCCGCTGCTCATGCTTGTCTCCCTTTGTCTCCCTTTGTCTCCCCTTTGTCTCCCCCTTGTCTTTCCTTTGTCTCCCTTGTGGCTTTGGATCGGCGCTTTCTTTGCCGCTGCTCTGCCGCTGCTCATGCTTGTCTCCCTTTGTCTCCCTTTGTCTCCCCTTTGTCTCCCTTGTGGCTCTGGATCGGCGCTTTGTTTGCTGCTGCTCCGCCGCTGCTCATGCATGCCTCCCTTTGTTTCGCCTTTGTTTCGCCTTTGTCTCACCTTTTGTCTCCCCTTTACCTCCCCTTTGTCTTTCCGATCTATGAAAAATAGTGTGCAGGGCGTGAACAAATACACAACCCAATATATGAATATATTTTTGTAAACAAACTATGCAATTCAAAACACAGGTTTATGGTACACACCCCGGAAGTCCTTGTGCGCAATGCGTCCACTATCTGGGGTCTATGCTGGTGTAATTTCAAGCACTCACGAACCATGATGGATAGCAATCAAGCATTTGGGATTTAGTGGTAATGAGAGCGAACCAAAATACAGTGGATACCACGGATTTTCATTATGGATAGGTGGATACCATGAACCACGGATAATGATGGGTCATCACCCTGGTTTGTTTTGTCGGCCATTGCCCATTTCCTGCTGTTCATCAATCATTTGCCCTATGAGTTCATCACCCCAAGACACAGAAGTCATGATCAACCATTCCTAAGCGTCAAGGTACGTTATCGCTCATGGATAGCCATTCCCAGTTGCTCCATGTACAGTATAGTATATTTGCCTGCATTTGGGTTACAGTATTTAATAGGTAAATGTAGGATATGCCATACACGGAGCAATGGGGATTCTCAACCTTGTGAGCCAAGATTGCCACTCTTATCAACTATCAAGTCCCAATGGCCGAGTGCTACCCATCATGAACCAGTGTAACTTTATACATGTACTAACAATCCATTATAATCCTTTCCCCCTATTACTAACCCCACTCCCCAAATAAAAAGCACCCCAAGGGGTTTTCTATATTACGGAGGGATTTTATATTAGGGGACCCTAATATTAAATTTAGGACCCTAATGATAAACACCATTTTGGCGTTTAATGTTTGCCTTATTAAATTCTTTATTAAACCTTTTCAAAAATTGCAAAAATCAAGTGCACGAAGGCGTCCCTAATATTAAATTTAGGACCCTCATGATTAAACACCACTTTGGTGTTCAGGACCCTAATATTAAACATCCCCTAAGCCAGAGGTTTTTAATAATAGGGGGGAAAACCGTTGCTTGGGGAATGTTGTCTTCCTTTTACTTTTCAATTGCTACAATTAAAAATGCAATTGACCAAAACCAAGAAAACAGAAGTGCACCCCCAAGGTGTTTTTTAATAGGGGGTTTAGTAATAGTACGAAGCGATTACCGTAAAGCAGTGAAGCAATGTTAAGCATGCATTTGCCATCGAGACCTGTTTCAAACATTCGATTTGCCTTATGAACCACAGATTGCCAAGTACAAGTCATCATGGTCAATCATCAAGCATCATTTGCCCTTAATAGCTCATGCATGTCCTACCGTTGAAAACGATCGTCATCATCAACCAGTCACCCTCAGTGACGATGCCTCCACACATCAGGAACCACATGTAACCACCATCAGCAACCATCACTGCGCTTCATTATTGTGAGCATCAACAATTATGAACGCCCCACGCATCATGAACCACTATCATTATAAGGTGATTCACCATCTTTCCCCCAGCATCTAACAGTCATAAAACACACGACAACCACCAGCCATAGCCATGATCAGCCACCACTTAACCACCACGTAGGCACCCACCATTCGCCCCGTGGCGGCGACGCCTGCAGCGCCA
>VSDK01018526.1:299862-312493 GCA_009767595.1 Symbiodinium kawagutii | reverse complement strand
TCCCCCCGAGCGAAGTGGCCCAGGACAAGTGGCACCTCGGCCTGGGGCGCCTGGTGGAGCACAGGGTGCAATTGGTGGATGCTGTGACCAGACGATGACCAGATGATTTAGATGATATAAAGATGACTTAGATGAGTTAGATTCAGATGAATGTCATTGATTGATTTATATTAATTTGATTTTGTGTGTATGTCATTGTGATCGGTTGCATATGTGACTGTATGACTGGATGTGTATATGTTTGTGTGTGTGTGCGAGAGCCTCTCTCTCTCTCTCTCTGCTTGTGCATATCTTGCGTATTTTGCCCTGCCGGTGTTGGCAAGAGTTGCTGTCAGTAAGCCACAGCGGACGGTAGTGGGAGACAGTCAACAATGACCTCGAGATTATGAGGAAGTGGTAACCACTAAGAACAAACAACAACTGTAGTTGCGGCAACCATGTTGGTTGCGCTTCGGGGATCTTTGGCGGTGATCGCACGTTGGTGCCTGGCATACCTGGCATGCACCAGTTTTGAGATGCAATCTGCCCGGGTGCATCACTGATCAATCATTGGGCAATGACAGGGGCCAACTGGTGATTCTCCAGGATTATTGCTGTGCTCATTATTCGGTGAAGCTAATGCAGAGAAAACACCGAATCAATGAGAATCACAGACATCTAGATCAATTACTACATATGACATGTACACTCTGTGCTGAGTCTGATCTTAACAATCTAGGCACCACCACTTGGATATGTGCTCAATTTCTTGGTGTCGCTGTCCCTTGTGGTCGACCATGGTAAAGCATCATGAATCACCATTGCGCAGGAGTCACCGTCAAGCACAATTGATCACCATTGATCACCATTCATCACCATTAATCACCATTCATCACCATTAATCACGATCAATCACCATCAATCACCATTGATCACCATTAATCACCATTGATTACCATTGATCACCATTAATCACCATTGATGACCATTGATCACCATTGCTCACCAAAAACCAGAGAGAAATCACCCTTCATTCCCTCGGATGGCATTTTCCGTTTTCCAAGGCGCGCATCGGGCCATTGGTGGATGTGGGCCTCATCGTGATGTGCCATGGGTGCGGATTCATCGGTCGATCATTCGGTCAACCAACCAGTGGCTGGTGGTTATTGAATGGCTAGTGAATGGTTAATGAATACCCAATGAGTGGTTAATGAATGGCTAGCTGCTAGAAGTTTGGCTCATGACTGGCTAATGAAGGGTTTGTGCTGGTTCATGGGGGTTAGCCGTCAATGATTAAAGAATTTTCAACCATGGTTCAATGGAATGATGGTTACCGATTGGTGGGCGCACGGTCAATGATTTAAAGCGTGTACGTGGCCGTTACTGCATGGTTCCAAACGGTTTTATGATTTACCAACCATGGTTCATGAATAAAGGAAGTGCTTCATACTTGTGGTTGAATGTCACGGGTAATAACCCTTGGTTTGATTAACAGAGGACAATGCATATGCGTGGTTAACAAATGATGGTTGGTAGCAATGACTGAGAAAGAGTGATGGTCGTTACTCATAGTGGTTCATGACACCGGTTGACAACAATGATGTCTGTCAACAATGGTTGACACTTGCCATACAAAAAGCTAAAGTAGTTGGTCAACAAATGATGTCAAGAACGCTGAACGAATGCACATGAATGCCACCAATAATGGTTGAGCATATGTATTTTATCATGAGCGGTCAACAATAGATGTGTATACTGATCATGAAAAATTGCAATGTAATGCTATGTGCTAATGTACCATTTTGAAATATTGTGAATGTCAATCACTTACATATCCTGACCCAATTCACCAGGGGACAATCACGATTTGCACCAGGGGGATCATTCGTTTGGTGGATCAAGGGACGGTTATGAGTATTTCGCCCTTTGATTTCGAACCTGGAAGCTAAAGATAGACAGTCAATAGGTGAAGCATTGTGAAAGGTGGATTTTCGACTTCCAGATAAGTTTTACCGGAGTGGAATGTTAGTTACCACAATGGTTAGGTGAATACGTTTCCAGTATTTACAGTAGTGGGATCAGCTACCAATACGACCACTAACTTAGGCAATGAAGTATTGACCACTACTGTAAGAGTTCAGGCTATGAGGATTCTTGAAAGGTATCAAGCTATTTGCCAATGGTTAATGGTGAGGAGTCATGCTCTTCTTATTTGTTCAATATGGTTTGATATGATCACGGCAGATAATGCTATATACAAACCGGCCAACCAGCCCATCAGAATTTTGAAGTAGAAGTATCCCCTTCAGGCAAGCACACACACCATGAATCGTGTTGGCAGCTAGAACCCCTGTTTGAAGTAGAATGGTTGCTCGATGCTCCTGCTTACTGCTGCAAATTGGAGGTTTGAAGAGTGTTTTGTAACTGAGGTGCTTCTTGGGAATAGGTGTGCTGACAAATGACAGTCAAAAGCAGGTGGGAAAGAGATGACTCAGAAGCCTCAAGGGCTTGCGCTTTCTCACAGTTTTAAGCGGTCCAGTTTGTAGAGACAAACTCTGCAGTGTCACTACTCGGTCGGGTGCAGCGCATCCAGCAACCTGTTGCGTAAAAAACTTGACGTTGCTGACAGTGCAGACTGAACCATATATGTGGGTGAACCCAAGAAAGAAACGTGGCACCCCCCACGAATACAAAATTTGAAGAAATAACGGCCATTATACGAGGGCAGCAATGATGGACATGTGAGTGGACGCAAGTGTTACACATGCATTGTGCTTCTGCCGCCGCTGCAATTCAGGCAATGCTCCAGGTCCCTTTCATGCACAACTGTAAGCAGCCAGAAGACATGGATGCACAACCTCATGACATATGGGCCACTGTGTGCAATGCAGGCCTGGAACTTTGTATCTTTGACATATTTTGACATCATAATGCAATGGGTGCCATGTGACTTGCATTTTCAAATCATAGGACAAGTTTCAGTCGCTTGAAGCGCCCTTCTAGTCCAAGCTTTTCTCTATCCCCCGTTCCACCAGCAGCCATGGCACCGGCAGAAAAGGGGGCAGCTTGTTGGCATGTCCTGGTAGAATAGATGAATGTATGTTTGCATCAGATGCAGCTGAGGTTGCTGTTTCGAAGTCAGCCCTATTGATCCTGATACCGACTTGATCAAAGATAAGCAGGGACCCCAAACTGGGAAGAACTTCCGCCAAAATCAATATATAACCCAATATCTCCACTGGTACATATCAGCGCCTGGCATTTTAGTGCGTTTGATTGATCCGGGACCACCATGAGGTAACACGAACTGTTTGTGCCGTCTCACCCAGGAATGCGTGAAAGTTGTGATCAGATGCCGGCCTATGAGCCGACAAGAAACCATCGACAACCGTGAGGAAATTGTCGAGATGGCAGCTTCAATGCAATTAGTGACAGTTAGTGATCATTGTGGCGACCTGGGTCTTGTGATTGCTGAGCATCCTCGAGCTGAGGATATCAAAAGCGGACTCTGCCGAGTTAGAAGACCGGGAACCAGCGACTTCAAGGATTTCACATTTGATGCCGTTTACGACGCAAGCACTGAGCAAGCCGATTTCTACGAGCATACCGGTTATCCCGTGGTCAAGCCCTCAGATTTATCCCTAATTTGCTCTTCCACGTGTTCCAAAGTCAGGGAACCACTGGTGAATGATTCCTAGCACTGGTGAAACATGGTCACACAATGTCACACATGCTTCACAGGTAGGCCATCCAGCGTCAATTCAGCAAGATTTCAGGCACACAGATGGCACACATACATACAGCAGATATTGATTGGACTTGTAGCTGATCGCCACGCACCGAACCTGTGCCCCCGCTGAGGTCGAAAGCAACTCGGCTTTGCAATGCAGATCACTGGCCATTTGGAAAGGGGTGGTTGGTTGAAACCAGTTATGGGGGCTGCTATAGGTGGTTACATGTGGTTACTGTGATGGTTGGTCGGGTGATTTGTATGGGTCGCTGCTCATTTGTGACCCTCAACGTTGTTTCCTGGTTTTGTGCTTAAAAGCTATCGTTTTTTGTTGGATAGCAGATGGGTATTTTGGTCTTTTTAGGGTCGCAAAATGCCTCTTTAGGGCCGCAGATGAAAAGTCACCCAATTCTATAGATGGGTGGTGATTCGTGGCCAAAAGGCAACGGTTGTGCTCAGGTGATGTTCGCGTAGGTTTGTGGCTTATGGACTATCAAGGCGATTCCTCCTTGGAGATGATTTAATTTATTTGGTTTGATTCGCCATGGTTTTTGGGAACACGATCCCGCTGTCGATTGACGTTCCCATAAGAAACGCTCGAAGCATCTCGAAACCGCAGCAGCCAGGCTATGTGGCTGAACAGCCTTAGACATTTTCAATGGCTGGCTTTGTCTTGGTTATAGAGATCCCAGGCCATGTTGAGTTGGTGACCACTATTCATTAAAATAACTTTCTTTGATTTGTTGATATATATACATATGGTTTGACTGGCCGAACCCCCTGTACAATGTACCTTTATGATCCCGGTCTGAATTTCCACTACTAAATCGGTGAACTCACGCTCACTACAAAGCCTGGCTAGAGGGGTGTGATTTTGCCACCTTTGTGACCTGGAGTTTATGACTTGTAGGCGTGCTTTAGGAAATCCATTTTGTAAGCAACCATTAGATCATTATAATGAGATACAACATAACGTAGAAAGCTTGAAGGGGGAAACAAGTTATATACTATCGCGCACTCTTATTTTGTAGGGGCTGGCATTTGGTCAGTTCATGAGGCTATATAAAAATCGAGGATCCGTTTTGTAGTGAGCTTGCTCGCCCCTATGTTGAGGACTACTTGAAAATACAAGATCTATTTTGTAGTGAAAACCAATTCAGCATGCATACCCATTTTGTAGTAAATCTGATTGCATTTTGTAGTAACCTACCTATGAACTGTATTTTGTAGCTACGATTGTCTTTGTACAACTCCCCTAGTAGAATTCATGCGGGGATCCTTTATGATCCTTCGTGCTATGTACACAATTGCTGACTATTGGCTTGATTCCGGCTAAATTATGATGATATGTTTTACCATCGGGTCCCTTTTGTCGTGCATTCTTTGGTCACATGTTTTGCTTCACTCGGCATGAGCCTTGGCCATCGACATGAGAGATGAGACTTCGCACGACTGCACCAGCTGACCAGCGCTGACCAGCTGAAGGCGTCATGGATGGATACAACGGCACCATCTTCGCCTACGGCCAAACTGGCACTGGGAAGACCCACAGCATGGTGGGCCCAGCTGAGCCTGAGGACCAGCGTGGGGTCATCCCCAGGGCCTTCGGCCACGTGTTTCGGAAACATGGCGCAGGCTCAGTTGCCCCCCCCCAGAGAGTGGAACTTGCTGAGCTTGATCAGAAGATTTATCAGAAATTATCAGAAGGAAGAAGGGGAAAAGTGTGGAAAATTTTGAGTCTAGATCATGATCCCTTGCAAGGCGGGACATGGCTAGTTGGCCCGAGTAGCAGAACCAAAGGGCCTACACTGGCTATGTCAGAGGGTTGGCGTTTTGAAACACAAGCCGCCCCCCGAAAAAACAACTTCACTGCCTCACCCTACATGAATCTGCGAAGTCTTTTGTGCTCCACTTCTGGAGTTGTACTTTATATATGATGCACCCAGGAATGTGGATGTCGGTGGGAGCAAGACTTTTCTGGTCCGTGCATCATACCTAGAAATCTACAACGAAGAGCAACTTGACTGAGATTGGTGCTGAGGGTCACAATTTCAAGGTCATCCGACGTGCTGCTGAAAGTCTTCGGATAGCATGAGTGGTGACGGCTTTCTGTAGGTTTCAGTCGATTGCCTGGAGACCCCAGGGAGGATTCCACCAGCACGGGTGCAGCTGAGGATCAGGGACCTGTTATCCAAGAATCCCAAGCAACGGCTGGACCTGAAGGATCATCCTGATGGTGGCGTCTACGTCAAGGACCTCACCGTGATGATCGTGAAAGGAGCACGAGACCTTCAGCAGGTCATGGAGGTGCGGGGAGGATTGGATGCTTTTTTCGAGCAAACTGATTGGATTTAGAGAATTTTAGAGATAAATCTCTATATAAATACAATAGTAAACGAAAAATGGATCAGACATTTTACCATCTCTTGAAAATCGATCAGATATTCGTACAGCATTCGTCCACTATAGCTATTTAGCTGGTGGATCATTTTGGTCACATTATCTAGCATGAAAAGAGGCAACCAATAGCACACATGAAATATGGTCAGAACCTATTACGGCTGGTAAATCACGGTCACCCCTTGGGGTGGTTGCCCCTAAGGTTGGACAGAAAAATCGCAGTGTGGCGAGCACCTTGATGAACAATGAGTCAAGCAGATCACATTCGATCTTTTCCGTCACCGTGGAGATTCTGGAGAAAGGACCGGCCGCGGCAAATTGTCATTTTGAAAACGAAAATGCCAGCATGCTGCATATTATACATATTGAGGGTGCCATGATCACCCCCAGCTGATCTACCCTACACCCCTGGTGGTTTACCCCTGCTTGGCTCATCTACCCATCCCTGCCCCCTCCTGGGATTTGCCAGGATTGGACGGCCAAGACCACGTCCGCGTGGGGAAGATGAACATGGTGGACCTGGCGGGTTCGGAGCGTCAGAGCAAGACGGGCGCCACCGGAGACACCTTGAAGGCACCGGGGGATGGGACCCAGGTGACCAAGCGAGGCCCAAGGGCCTAGGAGTCTGTGAGGTCATGTGAGGTCAATGTGAATGGTAGTGGTTGGTACAATGGATGTTGATGGATAGAATGTGATTTGATTTGTGGTTAAATGGTTGTTGGTCAATGCAATAGATACAACGGTCAATGTACTGGTAACTGGCCACCCCGGATGTGGAATCATTCTTCTGTAGAGCAGTAAAGAGTTCTGAGGGTAGTGCCAAGTAACTGTGCTCATATGCCTCTTTTTGGCATGTTGCACTTGTTGTCTATTGTTGTCTACTGTCATTCTTGACCAGTAGAAGGACAAAGCACACTTGGAGCACAACACATTGCTGGTTGCTTGTTTCACACCCTTGTTGATTGTAACCCGTATGTTGGCTGGGAACATTGATTTTATGCATCTAGTTAAGCAGTGTAGTTTCTGATGTATCATTAACACTGTTTACCACGGCCCCGGCATGAGGCACAGGATGTTTCCAAGCGGATAGTGGTGACTGTTGGGATTTGAGCGTTCGGGAAAAGGATGGTTTGCAGTGTGGAGATCCTGGATCATCCACCCTATCGCTGGCTAGAAAATGAGAGTTATGAATGTAATATACTCTAGGGGCATGACTGAATGACTGGTTTCTGGCCAGGCAGAGTATTGCGTCACTCGAATCAAAAAAAAAATCATTTCATTTTGTCCACATCCACAGTGCCCAGAACCAGCATCGACCCAACAACCCTCATTCTCAGGCATGGATTCTTGGGGTCAATGGGAGTGCCCCTGGCTGGGCTGGGGGTTCGGTTCCCCTCGTCCAGGAAGCCACGAAGATCAACATGTCCCTGAGCGCCCTGGGCAACGTGATCTCCGCCTTGGTCGACTCCAAGACTTCCTTCATTCCTTACAGAGATTCCAAGCTCACCAGGTTGCTCCAGGACACGGGAACACTGGTGAGAGCACGGATGCAACATGGTGCCACCAGTAGCCAAGAGTAGCCAAGAGTAGCCAATAGTAGCCCGTAGATTGATAAACAGTGGCTATGTTCATAGCCATTGATAAGCATTGATTGGCCATTTTTGACCATGAAGCCCATCATGAAGCAACCATTGATGAGTTGATGAGCATTAGTTGGACACTCTTAAGCATGGAAATGCATGGAGCGACCATGAATTACAAAGAAACATTGGAGAAAGAACAAAAGAATTTTAGATGGAGATAGCCATGATAGTGGCCTTGAAAACATATTATAGAGCTGCTGCAACCAGGGTCAATTCAAGCTCAAGGCTTACTGAAAATTCAGAGAGCCTTCCAGGATTCGCTGGGTGGCAACACCAAAACGGTGATGTGTGCATGTGTCGGTCCCGTCGACTACAACTACGATGAGACGCTGAGCACCCTTCGCTATGCTCACCGCGCCAAGGCCATCAAAAACAAGCCGCGAATCAACGAAGACCCAAAGGATGCCATGAAACTTGCTGCGCAAAAATCATTCAAGATGCTGATCAATCATGGCAAATGGATGGATGTTACTTATTTATATTTGTTTTGCGACTGCGATGAGAGAGAGAGAGAATATCAGACTATGAGTGCGCAATTAGCAATGATTCTGATTAATCAGTGTTCATTATTGATGGTTGGCTGATCATTAGTTGATGGTGATTGACGGAACCTTTCAAGCGCAGAACCGCCAATTTCAGGGGTACCGCATTTAATTATGGACTTAACACCGGTTGGCTTACCCTGTGGTGAGCCTGCAGAAGATTGAAGTTTGACTTGGCAGTGGAAAATTGGAGTCATTATTTGAGAATGTTGATGAATTTGATGTGGTCATGGATGCTTGGTTAATGTCATATCCCTAGCATTCTCTGAAATCACTGGGTGATCATGATAGGAGTGTGGAGTGCGTAGCCCCCAAACCCTTCGTGACTGCCATGTACCCCAAAAATCATGCCAGAAACAGCTGTGGGTGCTATGTTTGCTTTCCTCTTTGTAGCTTTCTTTCTCCTTGGTTTTGTTTCTTCTTTGATTGTGATTGTTGCTTGTTATCCCAACTGCTAGGTGCAAACACAGTTGGTGTTGCACCAGCATCAAGTTATCACAAGTTGGTACTGCACCACGTTGAACCAGTATCCAGATGTATCCAGTAGCCACTGGAAGGTCCTGTGGTTCCTGAGGATTCGCGAGTTTCAGGATGAGATCACGCGCCTGAAGATGCAGCTGGAAAAGCGGGGCGGAGGTCCAGGCAGCCCACCGCGACCGCCGCCACAAGAGGGGGAGGAAGTGGTCGTCGAGACCGAGGTCGTGGAAGTGGAAAAGTCTCTTGGAGCAAGTGACCAACTGGATCCGAATCTATATGAATCAGAAAGAGTTGCAATCTCTAACCACAATTCAGAGGAAAACCTAAAGCCTGAATCTTCAACCTGTATTATAAGGTTTCCCATAGTTTCCCGGAATGGTGAACAGTCAGCCGGCAGCTACTGTAGGGATTTGACTTGGGACATGCATGTACAGTAGCCACTTTCACGACTGGTGGCAGTCCGATATGTTTCGGCTTTGGGACTGCTTGTTGGTTGTCACATGTTGGGCGATCAGGGACATCTATAAGTTGATGGAAACTTGTTCTGAAACGACATTTTTGTAGCATTTTGCAGCTTTATAGCTTATTTGCCAAAGATTTTCAAGCTTTGTTGGCTGCCTGTGAGGATTGTCGAGAAGGAAGTCGTGGTGGAGAGGGTGGTGAATTCTGGCCTCACCGACGAGGATGTTCGGCGTTTGCAGCTCCAGGCGCTGGCAGATCCCGGCAACGATGGGTCCCAAGGGATCAGCTGTTGGGGGATCCACCCTCGCTCCGATGGGTTGTCCAGGTACCCACACGAGAAGACACAAAAGAGAATCTGGGTGTCATACAATAATCGATTCAAAGGACAGAGTTTCAATGAGTTTCACCCCGTCATTGGATGTGATTTCTGCGTTCGCAGTTGGCCGCTTCACTCTGATTCTTGCCCTGTTTTGGGTGCCATTAATGTCAGTTCTTGGTGCTGTTCCTCGACTATCCGGTAGGTGAGCCATCCTTAGATGTTTGATGATATTTGTATCTACGTGGCTCCAGCTGTGGGGGTCAGCTCACCACCAGGGTTCAGGTTCAACCTAGCTGACCGTGCCCAGAGATGGGCCCACTGACCACCTTTTAGCACCTGCAAGGTGGAGCAAGAGCGTGAGGAAGTCGAGCGGCAGCTCCAAGCGGAGAGAGAAGCCATTGAAGCGCAGAAGGAGCTGCCGCAACTGCCACCCCCACCTGTCACAGATGACACCCTTATTGTTTTGGTGGTGCACGCGCCATTTAACAACCGCGGTGGTGATTATCAACTGGTTTTTGGTATCCGTAGCAGAGTTCTTGGGTCGATTTTCTGAAGGCATCCAGGAGTTTCTCGACCCAACGGTGGTGAAACCGTCAGACCGATGGTTGGTTGTGGCACCTGCTACAATGCTGAATGGCAGAGCAGTGCATGGATGAGAAGTTACCCACCAGCTCTATGAGACTGGTACAATTTGTATCGTCAGGATCGGCCATCAATTCGTGGTTATTATCCCATATTCCCAGTATGAGCCATACTTTCTTACTGTGATCAACCATGAATAAATAATCAGATCTCTAGTCACCATGAGCCAGCCATGCTAATAGCTCTACCATGACCAACATGATCAACACCGCCTTTGTTGGCAGGAAATGGCCGAGCAAGAGAAGCAGGTGATGTTAGAAGCCCTGGAAGCCAAGCGCCGCCAGCGAGAAGAGGAGGCTCACAACCAGGAAAAGATGTTGCAACAGCTACAGGCGCCATGGGCTGCAGAATGCTGCAGATGCCATGGTTAGAATTGTGGCCTTTTGTGATTGATACACGCAAGCATGCGGCCGCGCAGCACTTAATTTCTTTCAACAATCGGTACAATTAGATATGATGCAGAGAGAGGGAGAAGGAGAATTAGATATCGGTCTTGATTGGAGTGGCTCGCTGATCAAGATGCTACCAAACATGGTACGAACATTTGACAATGGTTGATCAGATTTGATCAGCCGTGGTCAACAGATGTGAACGGAAAGGGATGTATGATGTATGTGCAATGCTATGGCGATGCTGCGTCATGTGGATGAACTTCGGGGACTGAAAACGTCAGAAGATCTTGTGATGAGATGAGAGTGGTGTATACCATACCCTCACCTCCTGTCTCCCCTAACAAGTGAGATGTGATGAGAGCCTTGAAGAAACCCAAATCATTGATTTTCACATTTTCCCCTGGCCTAGAAGGTATATACCCTGCTCATTTTTAAAGGTCAGCCGGTGGACCTTGTGATAGGAACAAGCCTCAAGGAAAAGCATAAAGATGGCTCGGTGCGGGGTTGAAGCCAAGCGGAATTCCATCACTACTGGTGAAACGGAACGCTTGTCCCAACTGTGGGAAATCAGTTGGATATGCAAGGAAAACCCAACAGGGTGACCTAGTCCATACTAATACCTATCCAACTGATTTCCCATAGCAAAACCTCCAACACAGTTTAGATCCGATGGTCAGCTTGTGCACCTGGTTGTAGCTTGAGTGAATCATTTGGACTTCCCTCCGGCAGGGCCCCAACACAAAATAACCACAGGGTTCCAGGACCCAAAGCCTCGAATCCATCATGCAACCGTTGCATGCCATTGACGTTCTTTCCCTCGATGAACCATGCAGCAGCTTAGCGCAGCTTTTTTTTACCCGGCCAAGGCCATGGAGGAGAAGATGCTGGTTGGAAGTCAGGTCATGGAAAAAGCCATGCAGTCCACGGCTTAGCGCAGAGTGTGGAAGTTGATTAGCGAGCTTGGCTGCCATGAACAGCTCAGTCGGATCCTTTAGGAAGTCGAGCTGAGGATTTCACGGACCTTTGTAGAGCTGGTTGTGGTTATATTTCAGCTATGGTAGATCTAACATCACCCTGCCCAGGGGGTGCTGCATGGCCTAGGCAAGAGGAGGACCTCCGTCGCGCAGCCATGGAGGTTGAGGAGAAGAAGCGTGAAGAACAGCGGATGTCGCTGAGCATCGAGTTGGGGCTGAAGGGAGTTTAACGAAGTAATTACGTTTGAGAATGGTAGAAATCTGATGACAACTGGACAACTGTAGCAGTTGACTAGTTTGGGTTGCCATGTTTTCATAAGGAAATGCGATTGTTGAGCATGTGCTACTTGTGTTTCAGAGCCAGCAGAAAGGAAGGCACTTGATACTGAGTTCTCCGAATTCTATATTGACTCATGTTCGTATAGGTGGTATGGTTGGTAGAGATGAAAATGTCCCTTTTACTTCTCAGCAGTTGCTGCTGAACGAGTGCACGGAACTGTGGTGGCAGAGCGCTGCAGGAATCCAATTGGATGATATTCCATTTGATTTCACCATATTTCACCATAAATTACCCTCTAATTCACCATTGATGATGGTTGATGAACGTTGATGCCTTCCGAAAATCTTCAAATGATCACGTCGTACCCGAAGGCGAGAAGAGTTGGAACAGCAGCAAGAGGAGAAGCTGGAGCTGGAGGAGAAATACACCTCCACCGAAGAGCAGGTGACGTCCAGGGGGCAACTGGGGGTGGTGCAGCTGACACTACTGGTGTGTACACTTTGTTGGGATTACTAGTAATTGGGTTACTTCGGGTTACTTGGTTCGGATGACTTCGTTCTTCGGATGGATGGACATTCCTTAGTAGAGAGTACATGTGTGATTGTTGTTTCGTTGGAACTTCTACGAGGAATTGCATGATTGAGAGACATCAATGCCACCAGGATTCCATGGCCATGGGTTGCGTCATGATGTTCTGTTCCGGCGGCAGGTGCAGAAGATGACTGCAAAGTTGGAGAAACTTTGGAATCGTCACAAGCAAACGCAGCAGGAGGTGCAAGATCTTCAGCAGG